>JAUZNJ010077531.1:0-51828 GCA_034780135.1 Jordanella pulchra
GATAGATAGATAGATAGATAGATAGATAGATAGATAGATAGATAGATAGATAGATAGATAGATAGATAGATAGGAGAATAATTAAAGAAACATGTTATGAGGAAGCAGTGATTGGGGCCTAGAGGTGTCTATAGTTACCTTCTGTTTGTGCGCCTTTACTAACCTGTGATTTAATCAAGATAAACACAGTGATAGACTGTGTGTGAAACCACCGTGCTGCAGTGGAATGCTCAGATTTATCACACCTGTCCTGTCGCTTCAGTTGGCTGCACATACTGGAAAAAAACATGAACAGCTGTAGGCTAGGCAGTAATATACTGTATAGAATGTGATTTATTAAATATCCTGTAATGACCAACCTGAAAAATGCTGTGTAACAATAGTAGGTTTTAGGTCAGAGTAGTGATGCAGCAAACAGCCAGCTTGATTGCTTATTGAAAAGACATTAAGTTAATTACTTGTTTTATTTGTCATTATTCTTGATTTTGTAAAAGATTGTATTATTGTTGATTTTTTTTTTAAGCTAACACAATAGTAGAACTGTGATGGACCAATCAGTGACAATCAAAGTTTCCCTGATTGGATTTATCCTGCAATCAACATCTCAGATTTTGCGAAATCCATTGTTCATAAAAAAAACCATTAAAACTATAAAAGGAGTCTCTCTTTGTTCAGTCTGCAAACAGACACACACTTTCATGAGTTAAGTGATAAATTATATTATTATTTATTGAATTTGGTGCAAAAAGGGAAGTTATGAGCTATAAACCTTTTTTTTGTAATGTTAGCATTCTGTATCAGGAATTGTCTTGACTAGCATAACAAAACACAGCAATCTCCTTTTTTGACTGTTTTGATTTTCAAAGGTTTCATGACTGATACAAGTTGAAAGCTGCAGGGGATAATAACTTAGCTGTTCTCCGTTTAGCCTTCCTGTTATCTGCTTAAACTCTTATGCTCTCCGACAAACAAGGCCAATAAAACCCAAGAGTTTAAGTGTTTATAGCTTCTTACAGAATATGGCACTCAGTAATAGCTGCCACACTTCAGATGGACGATTCCCAAGTGTGAGCAGGTGGTGCTTGCTTTGTAAAGATAAGGACTTTTATTTTTATATTTAGTCTTTTTCTATTGAAAGCTGGAGTGGTTAAACAGAAAATAATCAATCATTTCTTTGTGTATTCAATTAATGCCGTTTTGGTTGTTGAAATACACCGTTTGCTCAGTTGAGATTGTTAGCGTTTTCCCCTTAAAAATAATCCCAGAACTGTCCCAAAATCACTGAACTTGAAAGAAAAGCATAATTATTGGCATCAGGCAGAAGCAGGCCTGATTGGTTCATCTCTGCTGTCAGTCAGTAAAACACATCTTTAAATACTTTTATTTTATTGCTTCTTCAGATGTTTACGTATCTGTTATTCCCTTTTTTCAATAATTCTTACACATCTTTCCGTTTCCTTTCACCGCTGCTTTGGAATCATAGTTTCTCATCTTTGTCCTTCCTTTGTGATTGAAGAGTGATGAGAAAATGCTTTGGTTTCTCTTTAGGTTTTGATATGCTGTGTGACCTGCCACATCGCCGAGGACCAGCTGTTTCAGTGGACAGAAAAGGTTATTTATTTTTTTTTCCAGTAGTTTAATCACCCTGAAAAGACTGACAGTTGGCCCTTACAGCCTACGTAAAGAAAGCGCTTTTCTTTCTTTCCCTCAGAAGCCATAATGACATGGCAACATGAGGCCTGAAATAGAATCTGATTCATTCGAACATGTTGTTAAGGAAGCTTTGCTGTAAAAAAAGAAAATCTAATAGTTCTTAAACGTCTGGAGACATTTCATCCTTATAACAAATAGAGATGAGTTGTGTTTTGCTTTTTACATCAAACTGTAGGAGAGGGATTCAGTGGGTGATTTTAAATGGGTGATTATTGGCGGGGTGGCAGAAAACACAGCCCGCCTTCTGTATGTACAGCCTCCAGCTGCAGCAGCAGAGAATCATGACGGATTTCACTCCTCAGCAGATCGGAGGAAGATGAGGCTATAATAGGCGCAGTGTTTTCTAAAAATTTGACAGCTGCAAATTGGAAAAATATTGGCTGGTTTCAGAAATGTCAGCTTCAGCTGCCAGACTCGTGTGTGGTTAGAAACTGACATAGAAAAGCAGCACAAACGGGGGTCTGTTTTAACTTTTTGCACGTATTATATGAATCGGTGTAAAATGAGAAGTCGAATAGAGTGTTGTTTTGTCTTTGTCTGTCGCAGGTGTTTGACTGCCTGCCGTCCAGAGAGCTTGCTGTGACTGTGCTGTCAGATTGTACTGTGGCTGACTATAAGACAGCCGACTATCTATGCAGCAGCTCGGCTCCCTTCTTGCGGTCTCTTCACTCCAGCGCGTTCAGCGATCAGCCTGTCTGCCAGTCACTGGAGCAGCCCAACATCATTACAGGACTTCCAGCTGCAGGTGTGTTGGGAGTTTTTGTTTGTCGTATGAGTTCGACTCATCATGTCACAAGATCTACACAGGAATCTGAACAGGAGCTGCACAGTTGGCCTTTTTCTTCACCTGTCACACTGTTGTGCATATTTAGCAGAGCAATCCATCTAAGTCGCAGCTTTTAATCTGCATGTAAAACAGTTTGGTTCTCAACCTGAATTCCTACTTGGTTGTTATTTGGGTTTTTTTGCCTTTTAGGCACATTAGGTATCAGATTTTTAGCAGTAAGTGAAGTTGAAAGCCTTTTTCTTTTTATTTATACAATTAGAGAAACACGGAGCATTTAAGTAGAGCAGGGGTTTCATACTGAAGCTTTTTTTTTTTTTTTTGTCGCTGGCCACCAGAGAAGCATTTCTGAACATAGATTTTAAAATCTTAACACAGATCTTTATTTTAAACACTTGAACTTGCTTTGATCCAAACCAATTCATTGTACTTTTTGCTGTATGTTTGAAGTTGTTATTCTACATGAAGCAAAACCTCCACCTCAGTTTGAAAAAAAAAAAAAAAGTACCCCCTCAGCATGATGCTGCCACTACTATATTTTAAAGTTATTCACAGTGTCTGTGGTCAAAACTCCAAACTCTCATTCTACTGGAACACCACCTGTGTGCTGTGCTTCCCTCACTGGTTGACAAGCTTCAACTGCTGGTTGATGTCATCCAATATTAGCGTTTTAGCTGCTATTGGACTGATGGCAATATTTGATCAGGACATCCCTTTTAGAAGGTTGGATAAGCGTCTGCAGTAACAAATCCTTAACAGCACCTAATTATGAGCATTTTTGAAATGCAGTAGCTATTCATATTTCTATAGACCCCATGGCTGCGTGTTGTGAGTTATTATAGCTCCCGATGATTCATTTCAAAATTGATCACCATTAGAATAAATGTGGCTGTGATCCAGTAGGCAGCTTTAAAACACATCTAATTAGTAAAGTTAATAACCAGAACCAAGAGCACATTATTTGAATGCCTTAATCTATATTTGCAGTCCAGAAAATACTCATTATTAAAATGTGGAAATTACTTTTTAAACTTAATTTTCTCATTGATCAGCTTGTAGTGGATCCCTCTGGGTTTTGTGTTGCTATACCAGGATTGTTACTTATTCAGCTCTCGCATGTAGAGGCAGAAAACAACAACTTAAATCTGTCTGTATCATGTTGCTACCCGTTATCTTTGCATCCAGAAGGATTAACTGTCATCTATCTGTGTGCACATCTGTTCAGTTGATTCTCAGCTTTAATTCAGCTGCAAATCGTTTCTTCTCTGTTGATTTCGTAACCCCGACAGACTACTTCATATTGCTTGTGTTTGTTACATCCCCTGGAAACATTAAAGTGGGGTATGAGAGCTTCTTGGCTTCAATCACGTATTGCCTTGAGTTTCAGTTTAGTGTGTGTGGAGGACTAGGATGTCCTGATTCCTTTTAGGATTAATTGTGGAGAGAGTGGTGCTGGGATGTGTTTTTTTTTTTTTTTCTCAAGGCATTTGGAATGAGTGTTTTCCTACATTAGAAGTAAAAAAATCAATACATTCTAAGTAACGTGTAGTTATTAGCGGGAAATGATCCCAAACCTAACCCACAGGATTTATATGAGAGTGAGAGTGTGTGTCCTGCTGCCTCCCTTCGTGGAAGCACTCATGGTGTATTAGTGGCCAGCCTCAGTCCACAGAGATTTTTTTTTTTTCTTTTTACAACAAGCAGCCAGACCTATTAAAATGGCTGTTAAATGAATGTTGGTCCTGTGGATTTCTAAAGGTCATCTTTGTTTTGGTTCATATTCAGAACCAGAGGATTGTTTTCACAGCATGCCACAAAGTGGTTCCTGTAGCCAGCTTTTTGTACGTCTCTCATGCATCCCCTAAAACAACAGTCAGCCGGGTTTTACTGCAGATGTGACCACAAGTCAGACGTACAGTTAGTCTTCTCTGTCTGACTTTCTTTGTTTGCATCTTTCTTTCTTTGTTTCTTTCTGTCTTTTTGTTTTTTCTGTCTTTTTTTTCTTTTTGTCTTTTTTTCTGTCTTTCTTCCTTTGCTTCTTTGTTTCTTGGGCTTTTCCGTTGACTTCCATTCATTTCTAACCCATTTCTACAGCCCAACTGTGACCCCTACCCTAACCATTACAGGTACAAACCTAACCTGAACGTGACCCTTGACCATAACGCAACAATTCCCATCTTAGGGTCTAGGTATCAAGCCCCACAAGGAGCAGTCGCTCCCCATAACATGTTATTGGCCATTTTCTGAACCCCACAATGTATCAAATAGAAGAACACACACAAGTTTATATTTCTATCCATATTAGGACTTTACATTTAATTGCATTCACTTTGGTTACTGCCTCTCTGCCTAATCCTGACATTTACCGTAACCATTGCCAGTATATTCCCAACCTAAACCTGAAGTTAATTCACATCATGCTTCTAAACTGACTCTCTAACATTAAAAATGTGGGTCTGCCACATTAGGACCAGCCTTTGGCCCGCAAAAACACTGTTGGTCCTCAGAAGATTAGTAAATGTACCAAAAACTGTCCTAAATGGGTAACATGGGTAAAATGGGTAACTGTTAGTGAATATCCCTGCATGTTGCTTCACACTATCCTTGTGGAAACTTTCCATCATCTTGCATTCATTTCTATGGCCTAACAATTAGCAATACATGCCTAACCCTTAAAATAAACTCATACCTTAGTTCTAAATCTAAACCCCGCTCCAAAAGGGAACTTCTCCTGATGAGGACCAGTAGTAGTATTTGAGGTCCCCACAAATGCCTGTAAGTCCCCAAAATCTAGCATATTTCTGGGAACTTGTCCTCACCGGGTAACAAATACGTGGCCACACACACAACTGAGGATAAAATCCAACAACAGACAGAATTGGTGAAAGATTTAATCATTATTAGTGTAGATAGTCCAAGTCTGTTAGATTATGATGCTAGAGAGAGAATGTCAGACTGGTTTTAGCCACGGCCAAAGATCAGGAAGATCCAACTACAGTAGTTGTCCGTCTAAGAGCTGTGTGACTGCTCTGGACAGTCCATAAGACATTGGTGTAAGAGATGCTCACCTTATTCAGTGTAAAGCCAATTTAAACACTTGCATGTTTAATTTAGATTGATTTTTGTCTCTATTTTTACATTTATTGGAGATGTTTCAGGTCATCTGTAGCTGAACTGTTAGTGATACCTGCTTTCAGAAATGATACCCCTCATATTCTGGACCTTTTTCTCTATTGAGGACCAGCATTAAGGTTGTGAACACACTCAGCATTTACAAGCTAACATCAGCCAGGTTTGTTTTGCCAACTTCAGTTTTGACTGTAAACAGAATTCTTAACAGGTCTGATTCTCATTTCTGTCTGCCGAGGCGTCCTTGAGCCAGACAATAAGCTCCACACAGCTCTTGATGTGTGTGTATGTGGAGGGAAAAAAAACAGTCACTTTGGACAAATGGTTCTGCCAACTGAATGAAATGTGGAGCCATTAGGCTCCTCTCCACTCACTGAGCATGCACAGTCCTGCATCCTGATGTGGGCATTATGTCGCTAGTACACTTAAAGACATTTAATCCAAACAAAGAGACGTTTCATCAGAGTAGGGAACCTGGTCTTCATCGCTGATGGGTTTACCCCTCATCACTGTCATCTTTCAGACATCTTGTATAACCTTGTTTTGTGTCTTTCTCTATGATGTTCCACCAGTCCTGAACCATTGCCAGGTCCATCGCATCGCTGCTGTTGTTTACCAGTGTTACAGTGATGTCACCGGTCCCGACTCCGTCACAGTGGAGAGCTTCAAGCCAGTGCTAACCAAGCTTGGCAGGTCCTTACAGGTGAGCCGCTGTTCTCTTTGCCGGGAAAAAGGGTCAAAAATGGAGGTTGTACAGAAATGTCCAACATCCCAGCGATCTGGCCGAGCTCCAACCCAGGCTGTAGCTGCAAACTTCTGACAGCTGATAGGATTAGGTTTTATAATTAGGGGAGCTGCTTGTGCCAAAAGCATTTTCCTTTCTTTTTTTTTTTTCTTCTTGCAAAACCTAACGTCTCCATTTTCTAATTTTAAATCCTTTCAGCTTTTTGTTTCAAGAGAAGACCAAGTAAAAGCATTAAATTTAGTGCAGGAGCAGCAGCCAAATATCCATCCATTATCTAAAGCTGTTTATCCTAACAGATTGGCTGGTGCCTATCTCCAGCAGTCATTATAAAAGACGCACGGCACACCCTGGACAGGTCACCAATCCATCACAGGGAAACGAGAGACACATAGGACTAATGAGTAGACACACAAATCTTAACAGTCATGAATTTGACAGTGGGAGGAGCCTGGAGTAGAACCACTGCATGCAGGCTGAGATTCTAACCCTGAGGCTGCAGGACATCTCATTATCAGTGTTTTTAAATCCCATTGCAGACGATGTTTAGAAGCAGAAGCTGTGTTATGGACTAGCATTTTGCATGCTAATGAAATATTCAATGGGTTTCACTGCAGCAGATGCTCACACACTATTGACCAAATTGGCAAAGGTTAGAGAGTAATGGAAGCACAGTTGAAACGGAGAGGAAAGGGGAAGAAATGGCCACATATCATAACTTAAAGCTGCAAAACGATTCAACTACAACTGTAAACTAGCAGATAAATCTGAAAAAAAGAACTGCTTGGTGTCAAAGTGTATATTATTTATGCATGTCTAGCTAAATGTTGAGTCCACAAAAGAAAAGGTGAAATATTACTAAGACTAATAAGTTTATAGAACTGAGATAGTTCAGTAAATTTAAACACCATCAAAAATGATCTACTGTTGTTTTTAACACATTGAAACATGTTTGCAAAGTTTATTTTATAAACTTAAAGTAAAACATTAATCATAAACATGGATATTTTCTGTTAATTGTGTCCATTTTCCACTTGCATCTAATGAAAACACTGCAGTTGTCACCTGAGCGCCTTTTATCAGTGGCTTTTTTCCTTCCACTGAACTTTCCATAAAGAAGGCCAAATGCTGCTATGTGAAACATGCCTCTTCTTTAGCAGCAACTTTTTTTGTAGCCTACCTTACTGGCTTCTTATTGATTTTTTTTTTTTCTTTTAGGCTATAAATTAGCTCAACGTTTAATGTATAGTGATCCAGATTAGTTTTAAAAGTCATAATGATATAATTATGAATTAAAGCTGATTTTATTTCAACTAGATGCAAAAAACAAAACCTGAAGCCATTTCAGGCCACATTCAACTTTCTCTTTTTTGAATGATTTGTGAAATATGTGGATAATTAAACTCAACCAGGTTAAAGTTTTGTGTAACTAGATTGTTTTTAAAGTGGTCTGAAAATGTCAACCATTGAGTCCTGATTTTTATTTTGAGGTTGAATGTCTATAAACTCGGGTTTAGAAAGACTAGTTCACCATGAATGTGAATATTTGATTAAATCTTCCTGAGTTTAATTTGAGTCCTTAGAGAAGTTGTTTACTATTTATTAGAAAATTGACATGTTGTTTTATTCCAATTAGAAGATTGTCTGTTAAAAGAGATTTAAGTAAGATTAAATTTTACTTGATTATATAGATTTTCTGTTGCTTTCTTACAGATTATGAATTATATTTTCTTTCCTAGGGGGATTCCTCTCCAAGCACAGATGTCCTGCGCAAGTTGATCAGAAGCACTGAAATTCAAAGTAATCTTTATATCTGAGACAGTCCACTCTGTAAATCAGTTCGTTCATATCTGATCAAGCACTGTTTTTTTTTTTTTTTTAATAAATATATTTCTTCAATCGAATCTTTCCGTCAGTATTTGTATTTATTCACATATCTTTCCACTGATCTTGAGTTCAGTTTGTATTATTGTTTTTCTTTTTTTTATTATTATTTGACTTATTATTTGCTTAATTCAGATTAGAAAAACAGAGTGAAGATTTTCAGAGCAATGAATATTATTTGTATTTCCAGCCTATTTTTTTATTTTATTATTATTTTGGATAGGCTATGACAAGGCATATTAGTGCAGATTTTCCTGAACAAATCTAACCAGTTGCTTTATTTTTTTTAATCACTTTTTCCTTATGTGTAGCACCACCTGCTGGATGTGGGGTTTAGTTTTGTTTCAGTAGAAAACAAATCCAAAAATAAAAGATAAATCCAAAACACATTTCCATCACAATAATATATGGCAATCAAACCCATGGAAAGCAAAGTAAGGAACACGGGTTGCTAGGTCAGAAAACATCAAATATATTGAACTGATATAAATAGTAAACATTAAAATCAACTACAAATATATATTAAGAATAAAGACATAAGAAAGACATGTTTTTTGAGTTCCAATTGTAGCCTCTTGTCCTTGAAGCGAAATTATGATCTATAAAACAGATCATATCAAACAAAGATCCAAAAAGGTGAAAATGACATAATTGTTAAAGTACCAATCCCCTTTACAAACTGTAGCTGAAAATAAAGTTTTAAATAACACATTTTAAGACTGCTACAAGTGAGACTTAAGCTCAGATTCTGTTTTATCCTTGCAAACTTATATTCTCCACAGTCAGACCTCTTCTGATCACTATAATTGTTTTAAGCCTTTTTAAAGTTCCTGAAGTGGTTGCTCGAAGATTTACTTCTCTTTGCATGAATCTATAACAAATAAGAAGTACTTAAAAGTTGTGAAGTCAAACATCCTCAAATTATACAGAAAATTATGTCGTTGGAAATGTTTTTTTTTTACTCGGGTTTTAGAAGTGTGTTTATAGAAATGTTTATCTATAGACATCTTTTAAATACAAGATTTTTTTCCTTTAATATATTTAGGTGTTACTCAGATTAGATATATTGTATGGACGTCTTTTTTCCCTATTATTTCTACAGGCTTTATATCTCCGTGTTACAAATGTTCAGTGTCTCCTCCAGTCCAGGTGGGGGCAGCAGTGTGATGCTTGATAAACATTCGACTTACCAATGCAGGGATACTCAAACAAACCTGTTGCTACGGCTTGATTCTGTTTCTTTGGTCTGTACAGCAGATCCTTTTGAAATTATTTCCCTCGTTTAAAAAATGTATTAACTCTTTGTGTGTCAATTTAGTCACTCTGGTAGTTCCTTAACCTTACCATTTAACTTTTGCAGCCGCGTTTTCTGTTACCGATGAGTGCTAACCGTGTTAGAACTGCTACAAACCGCAGGGGCAAATTCTCAGGGAATAGGAACAGCCAGCATGTACCCTTAAAGGCCAGTAAAGTATTGGCTGAGAGGAACCAGGCAGTGGTGGCTGTTGGAGCCTGGGTGGAGGACGGACAGGATTTCCTGGAGCACCCGGCTGTAAGTTTGGCTTTTAGGTATAAACGTTACCAGGGTGTTGTTTTGACTGAATCATCCTAGTTCTAAAGTTTGCAGCCATAACTTGAAGAAATAAGTCATTCAACCTAAACTTTAGCTTAACTTAATTCAGTATTCACTACCCTGTTGAAAATTTCCTGTGTTTATTATTTTCGTTAAACAGCTGGGCTTCATTCTGCTTGCTATCTTTCACCTTTGATCATTTAGATATTTTAATATTAAGTTATATAGTTGGAAAAATACACCTGGTCCACTGGATTTATGAGAAAAAAAGTAGCCAGACGCAAATGCTGTTGTCATCCATCATTATTCGTAATAATTGTTATCTGCCATGTTTCTCTCATGAACCTATTGCTGGGATTCTAGCCAAGGATCTTGCAGCCTTCTCAGGGCTCTAACCAACTGCTTCTTTTTGACCGCAAGGCGGGAGGAAATACCTGAAACTCAAGAAAACTGCAAAATCCCAAGTGAATCTTAAGGCCCCTTTAAAGTTTAACACATTTTCTGCAGAAACAAAGACATGTTCTCGTACTATGGGTTGCAAGAATAAAATAATGCCATTTATTTTTACTCTGGTTGGGGCTTGCAGCATGGTTTCAGCCGAATGTTTCCATGCATGATACCCAGCAGCCCATATGAGGACGCCTCCTCCTTGTAAAACAATCTATGTCTATGTTCTTTTCTGAAAATGTTCTTTGGGATTCTTTAGTTCAGCACTGATCACTGAGGAAAATATCAAATAAGGAACAAATTGGGTAGAATGATGAAAGTGTGCAAAGTTGCACTTTTGAAAAGTTGTTTTAACAAAGGAGAACGAAGTAGAAGCCACGATTCACAACATGCTAAGCTGGAAAAAGCAGAGCACTACAAACACTTCCTAAAATGTTCAAGCAAAGCAGTAGAAACCCGATAAATACCTCTGCCAAGGAGGTTATGTTTTTACTTTACTTGAAAAGTTATTAACAGATTTTAATGAGTTTTTTACCAAAGGTGCACCTCATTCAAAGGAACAATCCATTAGATTTTTCTGATGATCCTCATCATATCCTAATCTGGCTGCAAGATTGTTTTTAATGATTCTTTCACATTATTTGATGTAACAAGAAGTTCCCTTTTAAACCAGAGAGTGGCAGCAGTGACTATTTACAGCTTCAGCATCGGACTCAAATAATTCCTATGCTCAGTATTATGCTGAGGACAAAACCACAGGAAAGGTGAGCTGTGACTTACTTGAATTCTCAATTTGCTGATCAAAGAAGAAAGCAGAGTGAATGAAGAAAGTAAGAGCAGAACAAACACCAGAGGCTGCAGACACACTGTGGTCCTTATTTATGAACTTATGATAAAGTTATACAGGAAATGGCTTTTAATTGTTTTTCTGCTAATTCTGTATTAATCAATGGTTGTACGTAGTTAGGTCATCATTTTTCTTCATAGACTAATTCTAACAAAGGTTTTGGTTATGTTTTGTGTAAATGGAGACTTCAGAGGTTAATAATTTAGTTTTTTCTTTAAAATTGTGTGTTTTGTTAAAGGAACTCGCTGTGATAACCGAAGAGTTTCAGGCACAAAAGAGAAGGGAGAACGAAGACAGCCTGAGGCGGTTTCAAGATGAAGTACGGCGGCGGGTGGCACACCAGGCTCACTGCATCACGAGACGACAGCAGAATCACACGCGTCACTCGGTAACATGTTTACACTGATACTAAGATCCTGCACAACACTCAGTGCTTCACTTATAATACTGTAAAAGTTGTCTGAAATCCCTAAAATCTTATTTTGACTGAATGATTCAATCTCTTTACCTTTTGATATAAAATCTAGAATAATCTAATAATCTAACTTCTACTTTAGGAAAATTAAACAGGAAACAGTACCTATTAGATAACATGACTGAAAGATTAGCTTTAGAAAATTCAACCAGTCATAAAGGTTTGTCATAATTACACCCTGATGGTTCAGGCTAATGGTGAAATTGTTACCTCCCTACCAGGAGGAGTAAATTTGGACCCAGGTAATATAAAAGATGTTCTTTTCATATTAGGTCTGTGTCTTTTTTTTTTCTAGGTCATATCTCACAGAAGAACCCCACATTATCAGGTCGTGACCCATCAAGTGTCTGACAGTGAGGAGAACATCCTCTCAGGAAGTGCTGTACAGCACAGCAGCTCCCCACAGGTGAGGAGAAGAGAGGCAGAAGGGGAGCAAAGAACTCAGAGCTTGATGTTTAGTCTTTTTATTGTTTCTGATAAACTCGGCTAAAATAAAACACTAAAATCACTGTTGCATAATAAATTCAACTAAAGGAACCCTTTATATCTTTAAACCAAGGGGATTATTTAGTCCAAACGTTGAAGAGTGAAGCTATTTGCTCCCAGTTTCTTAAAACCAAAAAACCTTGAATCCCAGGAAGCATTTCCAATTAATCTCAGATATTAAGTTGGTCAATATTAAAGTCGTCGTTGGTCTGACATGTAAAGTGGTGATTTAACCTCTAGAGGGCAGTAAGGAGTTTATTTCAGCTGGTAAATAGTTTACATTTAGGTCGCCTTCATGTTTAAAAAAATTCTGTTTCCTTCCTTAAAAGCTTAAGTTTTAGGGTTTTTTTTAACATTCAAAGGCATCAAGTTATATTTAGGGTGACTTATCAGATAATGTGACTATGATTAATGTGGAATATTATTTATTTTCTCCGTTTTCAAGTCTAGTGAGCCTATGAGGCAGGTCAGACTCAGACTGGCCGCCTGTCGCCTGATCCAGCAAGAGGAAGCAGCGTCAGACCTTCCAGGGGGCAGATGGAACATCTCTCCAACCAGACATGTGAATGTCTGTGTCCGACACATTCTTCTGCTTTTCTAACACACTTCTCATGGTCACATTTGTTTTGTTTTTTTGTTTTGTTTTTTTCTGCAAGTTCAAGGAATAACTGAAAATTCTCCACTTAGCAGAGATCCGGTTCTCAGGGGCCGAGGACAGAGCAAGATGTTCTGGAGGAGAAAGCACAGGAAACCAGAGATCCTCCTCTCTTTGGCGGTCATCATGAATGCCCCCTGGTTCAGCAGAAGGTGACTGAATTCCCAGCATGCAACTGTGAAATCAGTCATATCAAGTTTTTTTTTTCATACTTGTTTCATTTTAAACATGATGTAATTATTTACTGTAGTTTTGGTTATTTTTCTAGTGAGGAAAATCTAAAAAGTGTGGCATGCATTGAGCCTATTAACAGAGACTGTAGCTGATTTGCTTCAGTCATCTTCTCCATATCTGCTGGAGAGGAGCGCGATTCTTCCACCATTAGGAGAATGTTGTGTTCAGGATCATGTGCAGGTTTTATTTACGCCAAACGTTTTGCATTACTGCTAGAATACTGTTTTGGTCTCATCTGAGCAGAGCACCTTCCATCTTACGTTCTTCTGTTTGTTTGTTTGTTTGTTTGTTTTTTTACATAAAACCAAACATGTTTTTCACCTGATTGAAAAATAATAATCAAAGAAAAGAACTTAAATGTGGTTACATTTCTGTACCAGGAATTTTCTGTGCAAATAGAGGAACAAGCTGACATCCTAATTCAATTCAAATTGAATTTTGAATTGACTAAATGTTGTTTTAAAATTGAGATTTAGATATTTATAAGTTCCATATTTCAAAGGTTTCTTATAATTTACAGGACAAAGCTTAACTTAATGTGATGATGTAATGTATGCAAACATCTTATTACTTGTTAATCTTTGTAGAAATATTTTTCTTTACCATTAAAGCCAGGAAAATATAAAGACAATAACCACATTTAAAATGTAGATTTCAAGCTGCTTTTATCAGGATTGCATTTTAAATAGCTCAGCGTTCGTGAGCACAGTGATGCTTCTACTGCTAACCTTTAACAGAGTACTATCACAGCTGTGAAACTCTGAGTTCCTGTTATATTTGAGATTACAAAAAAAGATTTATGTTTCACTTCTTCAACCGTTAATTGGACAAAAAGATATTCAGGAAGTTGGAATCAAGCTCTCCTTCCTACCCGCATTGATGGACTACATGCTGTTGGTTGTACTTTGCTTTATCTACGGCAGGATTCTCGCATGGGTGCAAAAACACCGGAAAAGAATTTGATCCAAGACTTTTTGTTATTATTATTAAAAACTTTCTCGTTGATTTTCACAGTCTTTCTGTTAGGGTTTCTTTTTTGTTTGTTTGTTTGTTTTAAAAGAAACTGACATGGGAAAAAAAGTATTAATCTTGTTAAACAAAGGAGATCGATGGATATTTACTCAATCAACATTTCTTTCTTTCTTTGCAAAGAAATGAGAACAAGAACGAAATCCTAGCATGATGTTCAGCCTTAGACACAGTTTCCTCTCCCTAACTTAAAGTCTGAGCAAAGCTGTAGATAACAGTCAACAATCAAAACAAGTTACAGACAGTTTGGATAAACAATGAAATGTTATGAATAAACTAAGAACTTGTTATGGGAGGATTATTTCTTGTCCCAAACAACATCTCTCAAGCAGACACTGTGGCCTTGCAGGTGGAAAGACCTGAGTGAAAACTTTTATAAGTAATTTTATATGTAACAGGGAATAAAGGGGAGATTGGTTTTTACCCCAACAGAAACAGAAATGGTTGCCACAATTTCCTCATTCCTATTCATCTTAAACCAGCATGGAGTTCATTTTGTTTGACAGCTATCTTTGTTTTTACTAAAATGAATTAAAGTTTTTCATTATAAAATTACTGAATGTGTGAAACTTTTGCAGCTCGTCTTGTCTCTACTCATCCTCTGCTGTCTTTGTGTTTCAGGTGGACAAACATGGCTTTTTGGATCTTGATGATTCGCCCTCCGATCACGGTTCTACCCCGAGCCTAAACGTTCCAAGGGTTCTCTGGCCAATGACGGATCAAGAAAAAGTAAAAAAGCAGGTAGATGAAGCTCCGATTGAACATTTTTTTTTGAACTTCCCACTTTGAGCTAAATATCCCAGATAAAGGCGTCATTTTCTCTGCAGCGTCAAGCTCAGTTCTTGATCTACCGCCGTCTGGCCATGAGCACAGAACGGGAGCAGGTGAAGGAGAACAAACAGCTCAGGAAACACCTGAAGAGAACTGCAAGGTGATCTTTGATTACCGACAATAGTGTCGATAAAACCTCCCAGCAGCTGAAAAGAAAATGTGTTTTGTTTATTTTTTTATTTTGTCATTTTAGGATCAAAGAAGAGAAAGAAAAGATTCGTCAGGCGGAGGAGATGAGACTAGAGAGAGCTCGGATGCTTGCAGAGGCCAAACAGAGACTGGAGGAGCGAGAGCTGCAGATTCTGGAGCGCCTTAAGCTGGAGGAGGAGGAGAGAGCTGAGCAGCTGCAAAGGAGGAACAGGGGGGAGCTGAGGGAAGACTCTGCAAGGTAATCTGATCTGATCTACCGACTCTGGGACGACGCGCTGTTTTATCTGTAGCTGATGCAGTATTGCCAAAATGAATCTATACACAATCTTCAAACGCAAAGATGATGCTTTAAGAGACAAAAAGAAACAAAAAGGGGAAAAAACAATGGAGGTGGTACACTACAAATTAAATTCAAAAAGTTGTAGATTTAATTCTTTTTGGTTACTGGTAGTATTTAAATTGTTAAAAGTTATGTAAAAAAGCAGCGATCAGAACATAAAATACAATAAATTCTTCTTTTTGTATGATTTACAGAACCTCCCCCTGTACAGGACTAGTTTTTTTTGTTTGTTTTGTTTGTGGCTCAGTTAATCAGAGATTAGCCATTAATCAGTCTTCACTTCACACCTTTAAGCCAAGCAAAAGGTTTCAGTCATTCTGGATTTCTGCAACAAAATAAACCAATTTCTTGATTATCTGACTGTTCTTATTTTTTCATGTTTCACATATGAGCCTTTAAGTTTAATGGCTGTAAAAAGTTATTTGCTCTTCATGTTTTAGGTCAATTTTCTGTTAACTTCTTAAAATCCAAGACACTCAGTATTTTTCCATTAAATACCAAATTGTGCAGGAACATTACTACGATTAAACTTTTATAGACAATAGAATCTAGAAAGCTTAGATTCGCCACAATTCAACCACCATATTAATTTTTTGGAAACCGCGAGCACAATAGCACAATTGATGAAGATATATCAGTATATCAAATCATAATTTTCAAAATACGGCTTCAGCTTCCTACCTTTGAAGACGTGCTGAGGCCATATTACAAGTCCAATCTTCAACTGTTTATATTACTTTGTCCATAAGGGTTCACAGATTAAACGTAATCCAGTATATTTGTAATAAAAACTGTCCATGATGAGAAAATTGCCATTAAGTCAGTTTTTTGCCATTAAAAAAAAAAAGTTTGGCCCACAGAGCTAAAAGTTAGCATTCTGGCTACAGAGAAAACATCCAGAAGTATTCCCAGCAGAAGTTTGGTATTTTTGTTTTCCCCACCTTCCAGCTTACAAAACAAGTGTCCCCATTGAGTTCTGTTTAGCTTTGACTCCAGGACAGCTGCTGATGAATGGACTAACTGATCCCCATCAGTTAGTCCATTCACATTATTTCTCATAAAGTCCAAACATTTTTTTTTATTTGATCCATTTGAACAAGAACTAGAAGGCCTCATGGTTTCATCTTAATTCATCTTCAGTGTGCAAACAAGCTGTATTGTTTACAGTGAAAGGAGCTATAAGCAGCTCTGGTGATTCTCTGCAGGTTTGTTGAAGCTCTGAGAGCTCAGATGAAGGAGCGTCTGTCTCAGACCAAGAAGGACCTCCCTCCTCTCTGCTGCTGTGCCTCCTCTTTTTGGGATTCCCACCCTGATACCTGTGCCAACAATTGTACCTTCCACAACAATCCGAAAGGTACTGATAGCACTCTATGGCACCTGTACACAGACACTGCATCTGAAGCTCTTTCTGAAATGTTTCTCTCCTCCACAGCGTATGCTAAAGCTCTGCATTCAGCGCTGGTGAGTTTGGACCTGCAGTGAAAGGAGCTGCATAGTCTGATGGAGATGGCCTCTTCCTCTCTGTTTTGTCACATTTTTAATGACATAAGTTCTCAAACCCAGTGTTGGTTTTGTTGGATATTTTTGTGTTTTCTTTTTATGGTAATTTGTTTATTTATCCAAAGTATCCTAAGGCTAAATCTGGATTATTGTGTATTTACCATGCAGAATAATCTGGTCAATGTAACTTTTCTTGTATTTATTTTTAAATGATACACTGATTGGGGTAATAATGTCCCCATGTTGACTTTTTTGTGTTTTGTTAATTTTATTACTGTGTTTATTGTAAGTTATGAGGATTATTAATATTTGCGCTGCGTACAGCTAATGATTAACATAATCTAAAAGAATCAGGAAATTAATCAGGGATGTAGAAGCTGTTTTAACTTAACTGCTGTTTTATTGGGCAGGTTTACAATATTTGACCTCAACTGCTGTTTTTTTTTTCCATCTCTTTCAAGGAAGTATTAAAAATAACATTTCACATGTGACTTTGTGCACTTGTTGTTTTTCTGTCTTTGTTTCTTTTTTTTAATGTCCTGTTTTGCTAATGTAGCTCTGGGAATATATGTCTCAGACCTATATGATACTCTAAGAATTAAGAGGAGAAAGAAAGAGATAAAGACAGGAGAGAGAGTGAAAAGAGAAAATAAAAAGGTAGCAAAAATAGAAAACACAGGAGATATACAGTAATTCCTGGGGGTCTGCTTCCACACCTGTATAAGACAGGAGGGGAAGAAAACAGAGAATATAAGAGCCAAAATAAGAGCAGCAGGTATCCATGTGTGGGGAAGGCAAAATATTCTTCAGGGTGATGTATATCTGTAGCTGCAGCTTAGTATTTAGTATTGGTGTGTATCTGTGAACACCTGAAACCAAATTCCCATGGCATGCATGCTGGTGTATAAAGGATTAACAAAGCTTCTTCAGAAGAAAAATGGGTTCAATCGCAGGTGTGGGTGGCCCCAGACTGGCCTTACAGGGCCGAAGACGGACGAGAAGTGACACAGGCCCCGATATTTAAAGGCACCCTTGGCCACACCTACCAGTGAAGGGCAGATGAGAGCACCCAGAGCTCGACCCCCGAGGAGCTAAACCCCAAAGGGGCCCAATCCCTGAGGGGCCTAACCCCACCTGGTCAGTCACCCGTTGGTTTTCTGATGGTTTCAGAATCAGTCGATGTCTCACACCATCCTCATATCAATCCTTTATGGTGTTTTTTTCGATGGTCCCTATACAATCTATTGTGAGTTTTATTTTCAATTCTAAGTGTTTAGAAAATTAATTTAAAAAAGATAATTTGACATTTTAAAGGATCAGAAATGTGTTGCAATTAAATGTTTTTTAATGCATCGATTGCAATGTGACACCGAAAACAAAACAGAGGACTCCTAGCTATTACTAAGCTTTCTTTGAATACTGCTAAACAATACTGATCATTTTAAATTGGTTTTATTGACCAACCATCCATCCATGATTAAACCCCAAACTAATCTTAGTCATCTGAGCCACATCCTGGCAGAAGTCTGTTGACCTGTTTTCTATATTCCCTTCATTTGATGTTTGACTGGTCTGCTTACTATGTTCATTTTTTTTATTATTGTTATTATAACTACTATTTGACTATTATCATTAGAGCGAAACATAATATGTTGTAATTTATCAACTTGCTTTTTTATGTTTGCAAGCACTAATTTTATTTTTTATTACTTTATTAATATTAGTTGTAAATTCCTTCATCAGTATCCTTAATGTTTTACACCTGAACATGCTTGTTATTAAATACATAAAATGTAAAATAAAACGTATAAAAAAAGTATTAATAGTATTAAAGTAAGAATAATTGCAGCCTGCTCAAATATCCTGCTAATAAAATTTTCATGATTTAAGTAAAGCTAGTCGATTATTTTAAATGCATCGTCCAAAGTTTTAGTTTGTAAAAACCTCAACATAACTGGGTGGATTTGAAAGGAGCCAGGTAAGTACATTCCTTTGAAGTGATTTGTTCTCAGTATAATGGAAACAGGTTTTTCTGGTTCAAAGTTACAATAATAACATAAAAAAACCATAGTGCAGTTCAAGTTTCTTTACCTGTTGTCTGATTTGATTTAATTAAGAACTGGCACAAACTTTTCAGTACTTATAATAAAATGATTCGACTTTCAATAATACTGATGATTGTAAAATAATTACTGCAGTTTTTAGTAATGGTTGATCTTTAACTTCAACAATACTTGTGTGCCTACAAATACGGCAAGCTGTTAATCATATAATAAGTCAAAGGGTTATAAATTCACAGTTCTATTTCCTGTCAAATGAACTTTTTGGCTTTCTAGAAAGGCTTTTTTTCATGATCCGACCTAATTATTTGGATGTCTCAAATGTTATTGCCTAAGGAAATATAGCACACTTTTCTCATTCATTGAGCTCCAGACATCAACATGAAGATAGGATCTTGAAATGTACTTTTTTTGAATTGTAAATCGGCTCTTGGTTGCTTTGCCTAGTTCATATCTGTACGTTTTTCCCCCACATTTACATTTGATTGGAATTTAAATCTATTTCAGGTAAAGATTTTCAGGTTTATAAATGTGTTACATCTCATTTATTATTTTGATTTATGTTTATGTATTAATGCTTGTTGCTACTCTGATCAAGCAAACAAAAAACTAGGGTAGATATTATTCAGTGGAGGCATATAACCAGATTTCCTTACAGTCAACATAAATAGATTGTGAGAGATTGCTTTAAATCATCGGTTATTAAACATTAAGGATGTGTGACAGTAAATGAGTGCATGTAGTCAACTAGTGGCGAAGACCATAACTTAAACTAGAAGCCAAGCATCAGGATGAGGAAGAGGCTAGATGTAACTGTCTGATCGTCCAATAGTGGGATGCCAGACATGTCTAAGGTATGAGAAGATGTCAGCTCAGATTTTCACAGAGATTATTATGCTTACTAGTTTTAAATATGACTGATCCCTCTTCTCTGGAAGCTCAACACATTTGAACTTTCCAGCTTATGGTGCATAGCAGCAGAAGACCACACCTGGTTCTTTCCACTAAGAACAAAAGCAAGGTTATAGTTTAGATTCTCTCCATCGTTATTTTTCATCACAGATTTTAGTTTATTTTTCAGTTGAAACATTCAGTTGGTAGGGTCAGTATTCAGGCTGGTTGTGTAATGATGTGGGGGGTGATTGTTGGTACACTTTGGACTCCTTTGTGCCACTTGAGTGTCATCTGAAAGCTGCAGATTACCTAAGTATTTCCACTGACCGTGTCTGCCTCCTTTTAATGTATACCCGTCTTCTAACAGCTGGTTTTAGGAGGTGAATGAACTAAAATCTGAATCGCCTTAAACTGGTTTCTTGAACAGGTCAATGAGTTTAATACGCTTAATGAAAAGAACCATTTGACAGCCATCAACAGCCAACAAGTCTGCTATAATTAAATGACACCATCATATCAATAAAGACCAGAATCTCTTTTTTGACACCTTGTTATATCTAAACAAAGACAAATTGTGAAACAAAATTTTGTTTGATACCAATTGCAATTTTTCAGTCTTTCTATTGCTGTATTTTTCTTTAAATCTAAACATTTCTCTTTTCTTTACTTGAATATATATTTTAATTATTAACTTAGTAAAACTGAGTCAAAGCATATTTTTGTTTGCATGTCTATGTAAGTTCTCGTCTGTCTACTTGCTTATTTTCCATAGCCTCACTCAAATTTTCCGCTTTAGGAAAATTAAGGTATTTGTATTCTTTTCAAAGATTCCTTTTTTATTTTATAATTTTGACCTAAATGTGACTAAAAGTTTGTACACCACACAGACTGAAACCCACCTAGTGCCGAGAATGTGGCTGGATTTTTTGTAACAATGTATTGCCATACTCGACGCGGTTACGTAACAGCTGTTGTTAACGAAAGCAGGGTGGAGAAGGAGGGGGGGGGACGCTCCTCCTGGAAAACCTTGTGGAGCAGTGCATCTTCTCCGAGTATTATTAGTAACTCTTTATTATTTTCCATCGTTTTTCCTCGCCTTATTGTTTATTTCAAGCTCGAGGGTAGGCTGGCTCTTCTCGTTGGTGTATATAAACTTAGAGGTACATTATGGAGCTCTGTTGGATGTTAACGGACTCTATCTCCGTCCTAGAAGCCGGACAGCAGCCGTTGTTCATAACCAGCAGCTAGCGTCTGCTTTTCTTTATCATTCTTCCTTTTTTTCACCGGACGTCTCGCCTTGGAAAGCTTTCCCTCTAGGCTATAGTTATAACCCTGTATTTAGTTACACATAGCCTTATCCGAGTGTCTCTGTTTCGAGGACACGATGTTTAGGATTAAGTGGTAACCGTTTCAGTTGAGAAGTTTGAGAAGTAACCGGTCTTTTAATCAACAATGAAGTCTCCTCTGGCTCCCGGGATTCGACTGATCACCTCCTTCTCTCGAGACAGCTGGTAAAGTCAACTTATCTTTTTGTTTTATTTTCTACAGACCTATCTTGGGTACAGGGCAGCATTATCTGTTTTTACATTATCTCCCCGCTGTAGATTATTTACTCAGCCCAGTCGATGAACATGGATTCTGTAAATCAAATCTGTAAACCCTCGAACGCACCACGGTGTTTATTACATATTTTCTTCTAAGATCTCATCGCCCGCTATAAGCATTTTATTACTTCATTTTATTGTGGCATTTGAGGTTTGTTTTAATTATCACATTTAAAAGGGAAAATTTAATCTAATTATCGACTCAGATTTGAACTTTAACGAGTCGATACTGCCGTCCAGCAGTTAAGGAATCCGTGAAGACGAAGATGTGAGCCTCCACCTCCTGATCACACAGCTGGTGCATGAGAGGGATTATAGTTATCATAGGGCAACTGTATATTTAAAAACCATTCCAATTATTGGGTTTTATCATAATTATGAGAGTAAAGACTCAAGTAAATATCAGGAGCTAGAAAATAGATTTTCCTATTTTGTATCAAACCAAATCAACAATTATTAAGGGATAATCAGGTTACACAAATTATCTATACAGATCAGGGGCAGTTGAACTCTAATTTCCCTTTATTTTGTAGCAGAAAATGGATTTTTGCTTTTAAAGAAGCAGTTTTTAAAAATCACCTGCCGACCAAAGCAAAGACACAGAACTTGATGTTAGAGCTTCTTTTAATTGAATAAATATCTTATAACACTCTTTTATTGCAATAGATCAGAACAGAAAGTTTCTTATAATTGTGTCAAAATACCAGACGTCTAAATTAACACCAATCTTCTACTGAAACAGATAAGCTAATTATTAGAACTGATATATTATCAATAAAATGCAAAAACAATTTCTGTTATAAGGTGAAAAAAACTTTGTATAATCTATAGTATAACATAATAATATACTTGGTTTTCACAGGCCAAAATTATGCCTACAAATAGGTTTTGTCCAGTATAATATTAATAATGGTAAAAAAGAAAACAGCTTTCTGAAGCTAAAGTTCAGCCTTAACTTCAGGTCCTCATTCAGAGTTCCTGATTATGATGAGTTTCTTTTACAGTTTTTTCCAGGTCTGAATGAGTGTGGAAGAATATTTAACCCGCCAGACTCATTGTTATAAATGTTTTATATGATAGAAATACCTAAAGAAAGAACCCAAATCCCTGAGAGCATTAAAAAAACACAGCTAAAGACTGAAATCAAACAATACCTAAGATACCTCCAAGAAACCCTTACAGATACTAAACTGTCTGTCACGATTCTGTGGCTTATTGGTGCATAGATGTTTGCATGTTTGCAGAAGGAAGCAGCTGCACCAGATGTTAATATTTAAACAGGTTTGCCACTTTGGTCAAAATATAAAACTTAATCAACTTTATTGTCACTGGAAGGGATCATTAGGGTAACTTAGAGTAACTATATGAGATGGATCCTGAGTTTGCAGCAGTCTGTTTGCAATGTATTTAAAATCATACAGTCAAAATTTGTCAGCAGCTAAAATATTTTTTAGAACTATGCCTGATTTTCCAGAGATTTATCTTCAGTTTCAGATTTTCTGGGTTCATGGAAAGAATGTAAACAAGGGCAGGTTGCGACATTGTAACCCTAAAACTATTTGGATTTTATTTAAAGCGTTGTACTTTTAAACACAGTACAATAGCAGGAACTTAGAACTTTGTGAGTTTTATACTGCAGGTTTATTATTTCCCTACTAATCTTCAGAGCTTCCTGTGTCCTTTGTTCTTGGCTAAAATTAGAGGTTTGAATGCAATATGAAAAAGTTTCTAATTTGCTGCAGCACATCTGCGTTAAAGCACACTGCTTCTAAAGGTTTGTTGTAAAGGAGCTTGTTTTGTAGTTATTCGAATAAACATGATGAGGTCATCAAACCCGTTGTGATTTTAAAAATTTCAACAACTTTTTTCACTCATTATTTTTATAGGGTAATTTTTCTCTTTTGTTTAGTGTTAGTCATTTTGCTGATCCAGTTGGTTTACCTCAGGTTTTCCATGTTTCAATGACAGGAAACAAGCAGTTTGGAGCTGAGCCTGTAAATCCCCCCCCCCCACTAATGCAGATTTTGTCCCTGTTAACAGATTTCACTGCCACTATATCTAATTTGCACTGCTCAGTTTTGCTGTTAGTGACTGTGAAAACAAAAAAGTTGAGTTTTCTCTTGATTTAAAATAATTCGCCGTACCAAAAGCTGTTAGCCTGCTTGCCTTAACGCTTGTCAAGTGTTTGTCTTGTTTTAAAGCATAAGATAAACATGTTTTCCTGTGCTTTTCATCCCCCCTGCATGGAAACAGTTCATACACATCAGTTCGTTTTACTTTGAATGTCATCTATGTTATTCAAAAACACATTGGTGCAGCAGTGGAAATCTATACAGTTCTGTCCGTTCTCCTAATGCAGTGGTTCGCAACGTTTTTTGACTTCAAAAAAGACCTCAGTCAAACGTATTGATGATTGTAAAAATGGAACCTAAAATAACGAATTAGAAAATAAAAAACTCAAGTCAAAGACCATCATGAATATGTTGGCTGGAAGTTAGTAAGGAATTGAAATAAATAGAACATAAGGTCTGTTCCTCTGCTTGTTTTTGATGTGTGTCAAAGCTGAAGGTGAACTCAAACATAAAATAAAAAACTTGTGGTTAATAAAAGATTGTTTTATTTTTCAATTGGATCCTCACGAAGCGAAACAGATCCCAGCCCTATTTTATTTTACTACCTGAGAAATAAAATATTTTCGTTTACCCCTTACAATGCACCCGTGGACCATGAGGGGTCCGAGTACCACCGGTTGGAATCACGGTCCTAATGGGTCCTCATCCATTTCTTCTCTCCAGTTATTTCTCTTTTTTATCTGATCAAATCAGTAAAGAAGGTGTATGTTTAAAGAATCTATTTAACACGTGCTTATGTTTTATTTTCTTCCGCTGCAGGTATCGAGGTTTTATTCTCTTCCTCACATTCCTCTTCTACACTGCCTACCACCTGTCAAGGAAACCTATCAGCATTGTTAAGGTGACTGGAGAAATCCTTCTGCACATCTAAAACTTGTGATTCTATGATAATTGAAGTGTCAGAAAGTGGTTTCCAAAGTCGGCTCAGGATTGTTCAACTTTAAATTGGAGTTTGGAGGAAAATAAATATTTAATAGCAAGTGTTTGCTGACATTTTTCTGCAATTTTGACTAAAGATTAGAAGAGTATTCATAGATTATTAGCTGTTGGGACTATTTCCTGATTGAGGAACATCATAACATCTTTTTGTACACTTTAAATAATCAACGGGATAGAGAAAAGGGGAACTTTTTTAATGTTAAGCAACATTCTAATAATGGCTATTTTCCCATCAGCCTCGACCACAATAAGGTAAAACCTGGATATTTGTAGACTATATAAAAAGAATGACTACCAGCTGTCATTATATCTGATTAAATGTTTCAGTTTAGGTTAGTGAGGATTTTCACAACTATTTTTATCAGCTAAATGTCATGAAGACATTTATTGTTTTTCTTTAAACTGAGAAGTTTGCATCCACCAAGATCTCCAATCCTTTAATCAGTGTTGATGTTATAACCTTGTAAGCTTTCAGTTTGAAAATGCACTGAAAGGCAAAACAATTATAGTTTTAGACACATCCTGTGCTGTGATGAAACTAAACGTTAAATGTTTTGCCTATGATGGTGGAAAAAGGGGGAAGTTAGCCTGGGAACAGCACTATAACTAAGGTACGGGGGAGGCAGTATCATCCTGTGTGGTTTTATGTGCCTTATCTGTTCCTTATCTGAGTTGTTTGATCTTATTTCTGTGTTGTTGTTATTTTAAACTCAGAGTGAGCTGCATAGAAACTGTTCTTTAGTCATTCGACCAGCCGACCTCAACATAACCAACAATGATACCTGGTGTGACTGGACGCCGTTTGGTAAGTTCTTCATTTACTTGTCTTCATTCTTTTTATTAAACGCTTTATGGTCTATATGTGGGGCAGGCTCATGGGCTGAAAGAATATCAGTATTTTTTTTATAACAGATTTAAAGAGTAAACTTCATCACTAAGGCAGCTTTAACTCATTCAAATAGGAATGAAGGATAGGTTGATGACAAAAGCTCTTTATAGTCAGACTTTCTACTTCAGGCAGTAACTTTATGAGAGGCAATCTGATTGGCTGTAGGGGAGGATGGACAGAAAGTAGGTCAACAGATAGAAAGCAGTTGAGATAATAATTTTCTAATGATTGTTCATGTATCTTGAAAATAAAACAAGCTGCACTAAGGATCAAAGGATTAAAATAAAAGACTGTTTCATCTGATATGTTTTTGACATTGTAGGTAATGGATACTAGTTTTCTAGGAGAGAAATTCAGTCTCACTCTGTGTGAAGAATGATGCTGCAAACTAAAGTGGTTTTCTTAGTGTCATGAAATGTTTAAACATACGCCTCTTTTAGTGTCTTTATCTTTAGTTTGAAAATGACCAAATGCTGTGTATGATGTATTTGTTATACTTTTAATCCATGTGTTGTTTTAGTTCTAAGAAATTCTGGGCTTTATGAATAATTTAACATTGGAACCCCTTCCATGAATTAAACGACCAATGATTTCTTCTTCACATATTCCAGTGTTATGAGTCCATTCTGTGCTGTTTAGTATCATTAATATTAAACTGTTATTTTTCTGTGTCCTTCCTGTAGACCAGGACAACTATCAGACCCTGTTTGGAGTCCTGGATAACTCCTTCCTCATTGCTTATGCCATCGGCATGTTCTTCAGGTTTGTAGCTGCAGCTAGCTCTCCAGCTAACACTCTCCACCCACTCACTCCAGGTGATCCTCTGTGTCCCCAGTGGGATCTTTGGAGAGCGCCTTCCTCTGCGGTACTACCTGAGTTTTGGGATGCTGATGAGCGGATTTTTTACATGTCTGTTTGGGCTCGGTTTCTACTGGAACATCCACTCTTTAGGGTACTATGCCTTCGTGCAGGTAAGCACATGCAGCCCACCCCACCAAGAATAATGTGTTATTCTTGGAAATGTCCTATCTGAAAGGAAATATAATAAATGAAGCAGACTTCTCCCTGAGTTCGGGTTACTTCAGCGGCTTAATTTAATGATAACCTCTGTTTTTGTTATAAAGAAAACTTAAGTTTCAAGAAGATTTAAGATTTGGACAAACCTCTGGTCTGCATTTGGAAACAATGCGAAGTGGTTAAAACTTCTACATAAAGGGGAGTAAAGTTATGATAACAGAGCAGCGCGGACTTTGTAAATGAAACTAGAAGTTTCACACAGCTGCAACCTGCGTTTCTGATGATGTCAGAGCAGCTCGATTTAAAAATTAATTTGATGTTCAACTACAATGAAACTGGCCTCATAATACTTGGCAGAAACAGCATTTTATTAAGTGGAAAAAAGGGGAAGCGCAAGGATTGGATTAGATGTTTTTCTGCTGACTAAAGTCCTATCAGAGCAGTCAGGTCTCATTTGTTCATCTGCTGTGTGGACGCTGCCTCACAGCACTGCTGCAAACAAAAGCAGCGTCAGGAGAGATTTGTTTCACTTCACTATTTAACTGCCTTTGACCATTAGTAATCAAATCCAGCTCAGAGAGATATACAGGCTTTTTTCGTTTTAAATGTATTTTTCTTATTGTTTTGTAAAAAAAAATCTGACAGAAACTAAAGTTTTGTAAAAAATGTTGCTAGCTCACAAAAATAAAAAGTAAGAATTTCACTTATTACTTGATACTTTAGTCTATTTTAATCAGTTCTAGTGGTTTCCTGCCTTCTTTTGACATTTTCTTTTCTTAAACAAACCAGTGGAGTTAATTTTTGTAAAGTCATTTTAAAAGGTATTAACATCCCATAGAAATTATGCTTCAACTTAGTTTTTTTTTTCAGACCACTAAACAGCCTGAGTAAATGCAAAATCCCATCTTTATAATATTTATATATGAATACTTATCGATTCAGCATGACGGGCAGTATTCAGGCCTGGATGATTTTAAAGAAACTTTATCGAAACGTTACATTTAAATGTGCTCAACCCCACTTCAATTATGGTTTAACGACTGGATAATTGTTTTTTATTGGTTGCTGGAAACTTCTCTGATTTGAAAAAAAATTAACAGTGACAGAAAACTAAACACAGAAGAAAAAAACAACAAATGAACAAAAGCTTCTTTGTTTATATTATTAGGTTTTGATTCATATTTCTGCTCAAAGCTTGAATAAGGAGGAAAAAATACAAACCCTTGTGTGTTGAATGTGATTTTTTAGCTTCACTTCATCACATGGCCTCCCAGAAAGGAAAAAAACGGAGTTAGATGAAAAAGTGAACGACTCTGTTCAGAGACATTGATATACTCCTAAAGAATGATAAAATACATTATTTAAGAGTAAAAAAGTATTTTTAATATTTGTAATGAAGGAAAATGAAGCTGTTTACTCCATTGCAGGTCTTATAACTGTTGGTTAATGAGGTTTTTCTCCTCCTTTGAATAAAATGCTTACCCAGGTTTCACCCACACCCATCACATGACTCCCAGCTGTGTCATAAGACTGCACATGCGTGTCTGGGCTTATAATCTGTAGCGTTGGAATGTGATTAATAGTAAGAGGACCTACTGCTTCTCTCCTAACATAGGTGGTCTTCTGTCTGCTTCCCTCGGCAGGTCATGAACGGGCTTATGCAGACCACCGGTTGGCCCGCTGTCGTGGCTTGTGTCGGAAACTGGTTCGGAAAGGGGAAGTGAGTACATTGAGGCCATCCAGCTGACTCTGCAGAGCTCTGGAGCTGTCGGAATCACACAAACACTGACAAATTTCTCATGTTTTAACAGCACAGTGAAACAAAGCACCGATGGAATGAATGTATGGCGAAAGTCATCAAACTGGTTTAAACTGGCATAAAAATGAAAAGACCACAATGAGAGATTTTTATTTTATATTCTTTAAAGTGCAGCTATAGATAACCTATAAAAAGCATGGCCGCTTCACTTGGTGCTAATGTCCAGCTAAGTGAACCTACAGAATATTTAGTTCAGTTTAGAAATAACTCAGTATTTTATTATAGAATCAACCAGGTCATCCCCATATGTAGATTTTAACCATATTTATTAAGACAAAGCCGAAAATGATCTTTCTTTCAAGGCTGAATGTCTGGTTGGGGTTTTAAGCAACGTGCATATAAGGAGGGAAGAAAGACAAAGGAGGGATCTTTACAGCAAAACACTAACAGGTAGTAGTTAGTAGATATTCATATAACAGCAATGTTTCACTGACTTATACCCTTAAGACCAGATAATCAATAATGTGTCACTCATTTTCTGAGCAAAGCACCGTTTTAGCAATTATTTTACATGGTGTTCATGTGCTGAAAAAAGACAGATAATCACCCCCTACCAGACAGAGCAAATGCATACATGTCTCTATACTTATCATCAAAGGAGCTTATTCTGTTTGTTACTCTGTGGAGCAGAAGTTTTCATTCTCAGTCGCATGGTCCACTGGACCAGAGGAGAGCTGACTAATGACGGCACTTAACATAAGCTGATACTAACCTTCAGGTTTATTTCAATCAATTTTAGCATACTGCTTGCAAAATGCCAACCTGCTGGCATTTTATATTTCTAAAGTTCAAGAGTATTTGGTTTACACAGAAGGGTGATGTGCAACTTGTGAAAGATTTAAAAATAAAAGAAACTTTGCAGTGACTTAGTCAAAGTCTGGCTTAGAATTGATTTGGGATATTACTTGAAAACTCTTTGTTGTGGCTTAATAACAAGCTATACTATAACTTCCCTCTGGGATTATTAAAGTATGTCTGATTATGATAATAAAAAAAGAACACTGGATAAGATCACTCAATCAATTTTAAACAATTTTGTGAAAAAGAGGTTTGGGACATTTTTAAAATACAAAAATGTGATTTTTAAAAAAAGCTTTTGATTTATTCCCACACATATTTACACAACGGATTATAACACATATCAGAACACAACCGAAGCAGGATTGTAAAGATAACTGCTTGTTTGTGTGTCTCTTTAATTGTCAGACGTGGGTTCATCATGGGTGTTTGGAACTCCCACACGTCTGTGGGAAACATTCTGGGCTCCCTCATCGCCGGAGTCTTCGTCTCCTCAGAATGGGGGATGTCCTTCATCGTCCCTGGACTCATCATCGCCTCCACTGGGATCCTGTGCTTCTTCTTCCTGGTTGAAAGTCTGTGTCCCCAAAGTTTGCTTCAGTTTGCATGTTTCTGTTCTTGTTTTTCTTTCTATTTGGGTCAAAGACTCATTTTTCTGTCTTTCCTCTTCAGAACCTGAGGACGTGAACTGCTCTCCTCCTCAGCATCATGTAGGCTTTTACAGTAACCTTCCTCTTCCTCATCTCCTCTGTACCGTTTGCTCCCTGAGCTCACAGTAGTGTTTTGTGTGTCAGATCGGTCAGGAAAACGGTGAGACCGAGCCTCTGCTGCAAAACGGTAACGGAAACATCAATGGCGCCGTCGCAACAGAGATCCCGGAGATCGTAGAGGAACACTCTGAGGCCATCAGTTTTGTTGGGGCTCTCTGTATACCTGTAAGCAAAAAAAGCTTCATTTCAAATATGGCTCTTCTTTTAACGTTTCACGCTTCTGTGGCGCCATCTAGTGGTCGGGAAAAGAAATTGAAGTTAGCAACATGTTAATGATAATGAAGATAATTAGAAAAGTTTTCAAATGCTACTGTTTTATCATTACTGCTAACAATCTCCTCCTATAGTTGAGAAGAGATTCTGTTATGGTCCCTCTTTTTTTCAGCTGATTTAACCCTAATAATGAGGTTTGAGACTTTTAGGTTGGTTGGCCTCCCTGCCATCACCCCAATATTTAGTTTCCTGAATAGTTTATTTAGCAAATTCAAACTTGGATTCTTCAAAACATTCACATTAAAAAGATTAAAAGAAACCTAGATCTGCCATTAATAGCCTAAATTATCTTTAGGAAACCAAACTACTTCTGCATCCGTAATCCCATTCTACTTCATTCAGAATAAGGAATTATTTTCTTTTCTGAAATAAAAAAAAAAAACTAGTTAAAACAGTCAAGAGTAACTGGTTAATGTGGTTAGCACTTTTAGAAATGTAAAAATCAAACAAGATGAAGGAACTCAGAAAGTTTCCAAATCCAACTCTGCCTTTTAATGACTACAATCTCGGATGTTTTTGGAAATAGCAACTATTAAATTTTTTTCTCATTTTAATCCAATAACAATAATAAGGATTGAATCCAAGCATGTCTTCTTTACCTCCTCCTTGATTGGAGATGCTCCTTATTTAATATGTTGTTTAATCTTGTTCTTGTCCTGTTTGGTTGAAGTCTGTGTTTAATATGTGCTTCTATTTCCCACAGGGAGTGGTGGAGTTCTCTCTCTGTCTCATGTTTGCCAAACTGGTCAGCTACACCTTCCTGTACTGGCTCCCTCTCTACATTTCAAATGTTGGTCAGTATTATTTAAGCTTTTTATGGTTTGACTCAATCATTATTTGCATAAGAAATTATTATCAATATGATTTAAAGTTTTCAAATAGATTAAAAACATTGTATTAAACATTTTTTAATCCAACTGTCTAACTGATATCAGAATAAACATTTTCTGTTCTAAACCCGTCAGAATTCCCATAATACAATTTGTTAAATGCCAACAGGAAGATAGATTAGCTATTTTCTAAGAATGTCTTCAAAATGTGAGAAACTATATGGAAGTTCAAGCTTTGGGACAAATGTGTCTTCAAATGGACGGTGACCCCGACTGCATCACCAAGGGGCTTTAGAACATCAGGGTTAATGTTGACTGGGGTCTTTATAAAGGCCTGATTTTAGACACGGGGAAAACCTTTGTGCAGAGGTAGCCTACAGACACCTTGCAAACTAACGTGAGTAGCTTTTAGAAAGAAACCATAAATATTCGACACAATCTAGTTTGAAAGATATTTCTTCTAAAGTCATTTGGAAATCAGACTTTGGGAGAAATACAGTTTTTAAAGCTGTTCTCTTGATAATCTAAGATTGGTCAAATGATAGTTTTATCATTCCTGGGCGACCTAGAAAGCAGAACAATAGCCTGAAAGTAAACTTATGTATCATTTTATGCACTATACTGTATGTAAGTAGACAGATAAGATTAATGATCTAATTGGAGAAACAGAAGAATTATAAAGACATTATGTGTTTTTATTTGAAGTCAACTAGGATATTTTTTTAATACAAAATCTTCTGTTATAAATCTTAATTTTATATAATTTGTTAATATCTTTTTTTTAACTGCATCTGAAACCTTTCTTCTTTTTTAGCCCATTTTCCAGCTAAAGAAGCTGGAGATATGTCGACATTATTTGATGCAGGAGGGATTCTGGGTAGGTTTTGATTGATATGTGTCTGTGTATTTCAGCAATGATAGAAAGTTTATTTATAACATGCAGATAAAAATATTTGGTATGTTATCGTTATCTAAGGATGCAATGAAATAGTTTATCTCTGATGTATAGGTCAAAGAACTACTGAGCTTTTATTGTGTACAAAAAATGCATGGCTTTCAAATTTAGAGCATTTTATTACCCTTCCTTAAAATTCTGGATCATGGTAAAGAGTTCTGCTCTTTCGGAAATGTTAACCTGTTAAAAACAAATCAAAGTTGTTTCTCTGGAAATCTTATGCAACGTTTTATGTGAAAAGGTCCTTATTTAGATTTATAAAACAGAGCCCATCTAGTGTTCTCTGTTTTTAAATACAAAGATAGGATCATACGGTCTCACCTCTTTTTATCCACAGGAGGCATCATGGCCGGTCTGGTGTCTGACTTTACTGGAGGAAGAGCTTCAACCTGCTGTGTCATGCTGATTCTCGCCGCACCAATGGTGACAAATATCTAATTCCATGTTTTTTTTAACAAATATACGATGAGGAAGAGCACACTTCGGTTGGGTTTTTGTTTTTATCCCACATTAGTTTTGATGTTTTCTGCCTGACAACTGCTCATCAGACAGAGACTGATCCTTTCCACAGAGACTTGTTTTCTATCATCTACTCTGAGGGAATGTGATTGTTGCAGCAGTAAATAGCCACTAACTGAGAAACAATGATAGTTACTCTGTGTTAATAAAGAAATTATAATCCCTATACTTTTAGAAGTTACTAACCCAAACCGGAGCTACAATGATTAAAACTTGGGTGTGAAAAAATATTCAAACAACAATCCTGACTTAGATTAAATGATAAGTGAGATCAGAAAGTTTTAAATAGTTTGTGTCCCTATTTGTGTTCAAAATACTCAACTGTTTCCGAGTAATAACTGATTCTCAATGGTTTAGTACATAAGTATAAATGGCTAATTTAATGTATACTAATATATCACATTGTTTTTGATGTTGAAGTACTCTGTATGATTTATTTTTAAAAGCCCGCATGTACTCTACAGCTTCTGCAGAAGAAGGATGGTCAGTATTTATCTTTTACTCATCTCCTGTGTTTGTTGTGCTTCCAGCTCTTCGTCTATAATTACATCGGACAAAGGAGCCTTGGGATCACAGTCGGTAAGAGGTTCTCAGATCAGCTTTTCATAGCCATAGTTTTGCATTAATGTTCAAACAAACTTGCTGCATCTTTTTATTTACCCACATCTGCTAAAAAATAGATGTCAAAACTCTGTAAAGAGCAATGTATTAAATGTGGAAATGAATAACCCAGTTTTAACCAAACTCTGTTTTTTATGGCTAGATTACATTTAAAATAATTAATCAATTATTGAAATAATCATCAACTAATTTGGTAATTGAATCAAATCGTTATCTAGAGTAATGGTACCTCTAAAACACAACATTTTCTTAAAGACTGACCTACTTACAGCAGTAATTAAGACAAAATTTTCAAAAAAATCTAACTGTTTTTAATTTAAGATGAAGAAAAGAAGATATCCTGCAGATGTATGCTTGTACATTTTTTCTTTTACATTTTTGCCATCTAGGATTCATATAAAATGTACAATAAAAGTTTTAGTTTCTAAATAATAATTAATAGATGAATCGATTGCTACGCTTGTTCAATGTAAATGTTTTAGCAATGCAGCAAGACATGGCTTGAAATTAACGAGTCTTGAAACCAGCTGATCTATTTCCAGGAAACAGCAGCAGAGAGAAGCAAGAAATTATGCAATATCACCATTGATCAGTTTGTGTGTGTTCTAGCATCTATAAATCGACACTAGACATTAGATAAGACGCTCCTATGTGGTTTTATTTATTGATTGAGCATGTGTTTTCTTCATGGTGTTTATTAGTCCACAGTTCTAACTCCTCAACATTAAAAAGGAAGCTCAGTTCATTAGACGGATTTCCATACATGAAGGTTTGGAGAGATCAGCTTGTTGTGAAATTAAAATAGGTCAATCAATACAGCATAGAGTCGACCTAATCTGTGTAGTTTTAACAGCTTGGGATGAATTTTTTTCCACATATCTTTAATTAAATGTAAGGAAAATGATGGTGATAATTCAGACTTTTAATCCATTTTTTTTTTCTTTTATGTAGGTATGCTGCTCTTATGTGGCGGTCTGGTTAACGGCCCTTATGCTTTGATCACTACAGCTGTATCTGCAGACTTGGTACGTCATAAAACCATCATGAACCATCACATCCTCTACTGCCTCTGTGCATTAGACCTTAAAATGATGATGACAATTTTTCTGTTTCTTTGCAGGGAACACATGAAAGTCTGAGAGGAAACTCCAGAGCTTTATCGACAGTCACTGCAATCATCGACGGCACTGGATCAATAGGTATGCATTCCAAACTTGTGCATATTCCCCCTACTGATTGATGCAAACTTATTTGTACCCCGATTGATTTGCTTCACAAAAAATTTTAACAGATTTTATAATTAAGCGTTTAAAAGATATTAAAAAAAAACATTTACTTGGCAGTCCTTCTTTTTACACAGAATTCCTTCCAAAAATGATTTTTTTATTGATTTGTCTTTTAGCAGTTTGTCAACCATCCTGTAGATGAGTCTATCTTTGATAGTTTAGCCGCTTTTCTTCCTTTAGAAAATGCAGATTTTTTTCGAAGTCATCTTAGTGCCAGGAAAACTGCAGAATCAACTGATCAAGATCTTGTGAAATCTTATCAGGAAACCTACCCTGTGTTCCTAACTTTTTCTTCCTGCAGACAGGAGTGTGTTGATTCTTCCTTTTTTTCTCTAAATCAGTAACACAATAAATATATTTTTTGAAACCAAAACAGAATGATAGTATCAGTCTGAGATGTCATGAAAAGTTTCACAACTGGTTGCAAATGTAGAGGTCTAATGATACAACCATGAGAGGCTCTGCAGGAGAGACTTGAAAAGATCCAAGAAAATTTGACTTTGTTATTTTCTGCATTCCCCCTTTTTATTTAAACTGCATGAAATTTGTTTCATTTTACTTAAAAAAACAGAAACTAAAGACCAACAGACATCTGGCTTACTTTAGCAGCATTCTCTCACGTCTTTATAATTCTGGTCAGTGGTTAAGATAAATGCTGCCTGTGTCACCTATTTATACTCCATAAGAACAGATATTCGTGGATCACTAATAATAAAAATGCTCATAGTTATGACAACAGGGGCTTTTTTAAAATAAATTTTTCTTACAAAACCTTTTCAATTGTGAAATTCTTTGATAAAAAAAGCTTTTTTCAAAACATTTTGTACATTTTCACTCAGGTCTGCTATTAATTCTTGGGTAAAATGTCATCAAGAGGCTTCTTTTGTAAACCTTTGAACCCTAAAACCTTAACGGTTAAACATTTAGCTGGAGTCTGCTGGACAAAGGGAAGCTGACATGTCTAGTATTTATGTATATATTTTTGCAGGTGCAGCGTTGGGTCCTCTGTTTGCTGGTGTGATCTCTCCTACTGGGTGGAACAATGTTTTCTACATGCTCATCGCTGCTGACATCTTAGCCTGCTTGGTCAGAAGCAACACTTAAATAAACCTAATCGTAACATTTCTTAAAGCAATACCTTAAATTCTTTGTTCTGGCTTTCTTTGTTGTTACTTTTTGAATTGAATTATGATTGGCCCATTTTCTGCTGTTTTTCCACAGTTTTTAACCAGACTCGTCTTTAAGGAAATCAAAGGTTGGTGTGGACAGCTCCCCCGAGCCAGAGGGTGAGTAACTACCAGGATAATAATTGGTATTGAAAAATGTTTTTAACTGGAATCTAATAAGAAACTGTTTTCTAGAAAAGATAATAAAGCATTAGATAACTGGACAGTTTTATAAAATATCTCAAACCCTATATTTCACATCAGAGTGTCATGTTTGGGTTCTTTAAACTTAGCCCACATGCAGAACACCACAGGAGAAATATCAGTTAACTGATATATTGAAAATAACAGAAGTTTCTGAAAAGATCTTCGGTAAAGTCTCTGTCTTTGGAATGAACACACCAGTTTCTTACAGCACTAAGGGGACAGCAGGTAGAGTAATGAGTTCAGGAACCTCGGAATTCAGAGCGCAGAAGTAAAAGGAAAACAGTCTTATTTGGTGAGATGTAGTAATAGTTCCTTGGGGTACTTGTCAGGGTGGTATGACTGACAGATGAAAATTTCTTCTGGGAAGGGGTCCGGTTCCGAAAAGATCCACTAGGTAGATTAATGCAGCTGAGTGAGGAGCTGGCTGTGGCAGAGGACGGAACAGGCAGACTGTACTTGAAGTAGGCTCGAGAAGCTTGATTGCCGGCTGGAACTGATTGATTGAGGCTGAAGATCAACTCAAAACAAGTGATAGGGTTTCGGCAACCTGTGGGTATATTCCACGGCGTCTCAGGAAAACAGAAGGAACACTTGGATCGGATCTCCAGCCGAAACTTCGGAAGAGACAATGACATTGAAGGCCAACACTCAGGCGTTGAAGTGTCGGGGGTTTGCCTCTTTTAAGTTCTACCTGTTGAGAAGATGAAGAACAGGTGTGCTTCCAAAAACGGTTCCAGCCACAGCCTCTGGCCCCATCCACTGTCCACAAGGAAAAGAAAACAAAACCCAAAAAAAAAGCCAGGAACCTGACACAGAGAAAAGGCCCAAGATTGATAACTTAATTTAAATTATCTCTTGATGGGGTAGATTATGCTGATCCTGGAGGGCCGGTTTCTTTCATTGCTGGGTAAGAAAACAGAAAACTAACTTGTGCAGCTGTTAGATGCTTAACAAAAAGGGATGATGATTTCCTTCACCCTTTCTCTAACAGAGAGCCCAGCCACCCTGTGAGGAAAGCTAATTTCAGCCGCTTGTATCTGAGATCTTGTTTTTTCGGTCATGATCCAGATCTCATGACCATAGGTAAAGGTAGGAACGTAGACTGTAAATCGAGCTTTGCCTTTTCGCTCAGCTATCTTTACCAAAACAAGATTGATGCGTGTCTGCATTATAGAAGCAGTCGCACCAATCTGTCTATCGATCTCCTGCTCCATTCTCCCCTCAGTCGCGAACAGAACCCCTCCAACCTGACAAAACCATGGCAAAAGGTAGACCATATCAAATGCTGTAATTTCCTTTTTCTTTCTTGTAATTTCAGGTTTAAAAATATGTGATCAACTCAAAGAATCAAAACAAACTGGAACCAAAATCATCACTGAACCAGATCTCACCTCACAGTCAATGGAAACCAAGCCGGAAGATTAAAGTCACTGAGGTTATGATCAAAGCCTTTGCATTGTAAAACAACTGAGAAAATGAAACAGAAGTGAGTTTTAAATGCTTCATTCTAACATTTAATGTTCTGTTATTTTTAACCTGTAAATATCTTTGTCTTAATTTCGTGTAACTTTTTCTGTCTCATGGATAATTTATTTGGAAATCCAGTGGTCTCTATCAGAGGGTGCTCAGACTTGCTGTAAAAAGGCTTTTTGCTGCTCTTTTCATTATGAAATATAAAATGATTTTTAAGGATTAGAAAAGCCTTATGTCCATATTTTTTCAATGTATATACACTGTATACACTAAATGCTATGCACATCCAGCTACTGATCACTGCCTTATTATTTTTTTAACTTTTTGCATTAAACAGCTGAATTATAGCTGTTAGCTTTAGCAGAGAAGCCTCTTGCTCTTTTAGTCACTATATTAATTTATTATTTATTACCAACCCTTGCTTTTCTTGGTCTAACAATTCCTGAACTTCACTCTTACCTCTTGGTTTAAAACAAAATAAATTCTCAAAATTTATTCCAGAATTAAAAAAAAGTTTCAGTCAACCTTGAAATTCTTAGCAATTGCTCAACTTTTCAAAGATTTTAATCATTTAAATCCAGTAAATCCTGATGAACCTTTTTTGTCTTGAAGACAAAAAACCTGGAAGATTCTTAACTTTCTGCCTCTGAATTCAGACAAACGAAGTTGTTGTCTTTAGACCAGATTCTCTGAAAACGAAGCTGATAAGTCAGTCACTTCATTTGGATGGGATGAAATTAATCTCAGATAATAAAGTAAACAACCTTGTTGTTATTAGGTGTCCCTGGTGAGACAGTTGGGCAAATTCCCATGAATCAAGTTCAGCAGCTCCCCACTCCCACTAAAAACAGAGTCAGAGAACCACTGCTTCTTCCTCTGGAATCTATCTGTTTGCTGCCTCATGAGTCCCACAAGCCAAATAGGCTTGATAGCACCCCCCTTTTTTAGCTTGGCATATTAAGTTACCATAATCATGCAGATGACACACGACTATGCATTGCAATGTCAACAGATGACTATAAACCAATACAAGTTCTGGGTAAATATACAGAAAATATCAGTGCATGGATGTGTAAAAGCTTTCTTCAGCTAAACTGAGGTCATAGTTTGTGGAACAAATGAGGTGAGATCAAAAATTAGCTAATAGCTTACATTATTAAAGCTATAAACCACTGATCAGGCCCAAAATAAGTGTAGTGATGGACTCAGACCAGAACATTAAGAGGCAGAAGATAATTATAAAGTCAGTCTTCTATCACTTGATGAACATTTCCCGGATTAAACAACTAAAGTCTCAGCAGGATCTTGTAAAACAAAGTAATGTTTTTATCTTTAGTTGACCAGACTACTGCAAGGGTGATTTCACAAATCTGCCTGAAAAGTCAGACAGCTGCAGTTGATGCAGATTTCTGCTGCCCTCATCTTTACTGAAACTAATAAAGTGGAGCACATCCCCCTAGTTATGGTGACCTTACACTGTCTCCTAGGAACTCACTCTATACATATATATAAATAAAAATATGTAATAATTGCATCTGATTAGCACCACTTGCATCCACTTTACCCTTCAGATCTTATGGAAGCAGCAAAGATGATTGTAGTTTTTGGAACTTTCTTATGACTACAGATGATTTCAGAGAAGGATTTCATTTATTGACAGTAAGTTTGGCTACATTTTAGTGAAAACATCACTTTATTAGTAAACACATCAGAATGAATCTAATGTAATGATACAGAACATAACTGAGATTTCCATACCACAGCAACATTTCCATGCAATTAAATTAAACGCAATAAACAATGAAAGGAGAAATCAAAAATCAAAACAAGTCATCAAACAGTAAAAAGTAAAAAAAAAAAAGTGTCAGAACTTCCGATGAAATTCTGACAGGAGGTCGAACAAGATTTACTCAGTAAAATAATATACAGTGGAAAATGAAGACGCCTAATTTCCGACCAGTAAAGGGCAGAACTTGCTCATGAGTTTTGAAGACTTTCAATAGCTCTAACACATTGTTATTACTTGTAAAACTAAGTTTCCACCCTTTATGTGCTGTTATCTCTCAGTTGTAAAGTCCCTTTAACTTTTACAGTTCAGGTAAGTTTTCATACTTTTATTATTGACATGAATGTAAAAGTTTTCAGCCTTCAATGATTCATTTAAAAATCTTTTACATTCATGAGCTGGATGCACAAAGTGAAGCTCGTCATGTCTCGTCTATAATCCATACATGGTAAAAAACAAATAACATAATGCATGCAGTCACATTTAGGTTAACCTTCAACTAATCATTAGCTAAATTTCACTTAGCATTATATAACTCATGTAGCTTCTGGTATAATTGTGTTTGGATATTTGACCCTTAATATCTTAGCAGATGCTTTGTTTAAAACCTTTATCCATCATTTCTTGGGCACTATTTTTATTTATTTTCTAATCTAACCATTTTATTTCCTGTGAGCTTATAATTCTGGTCATAAGGCTCAAATTTGAACTTCTAGCATTGGGTTTAAACTACGCAATGAAGTCCAGCATGAAGCTACTGGATAAACAGTAACTTTAACGCTTAAAACTAGGGATGCAGAGATACCACTTTTTTCCAAAATGAGTAGTGTATGAGTACTTGCATTTGAGTACTCACCGATACCGAGTACTTACACTGTTACAGATAAAGGTACTTTGGATTTTTTTTCCCTAGTATGTGCAAACATACAGTACAAACTTAAATTTAACAAAATTGTGAAATACTTAAATTCAACATTAGTACTACTTTTATAAACTGCGTGCTGCTGTAAAGTGGTATCTATGGCGTAGTATCGGTGGCAATTTTATGAGTATGAGTAGAGTACTTATGCCTGGTATCGGACCAATACTCGGTATCAGTGCATCCCTACTTAGAACTCTGATGGTAAATTCAATTTTAAATCCTGATTACAGTGCTCAAGTATAAAGTTGGAATTATACCAGAACCTTGTTGATGGGCACAAATGTATGGTTTCTCTGCAGCTTAGTAAGGTACATTCATGCTAATGTTAGTGCAGGTGTATGCAGAGTAAATATTATATTTGACTTATTTTAAGAAATAATAATAGAAATAATTGAAACCCAAATCCCTCCAATAGGACTGCAATGTCTAATTTGCAACATGTAAACAAATTTGTACTTTTTCTTGTAAATCAGCAATGTATAAGTGGCATTTAAATTAAATATAAGCACAGCCAAGACTGCACTGTTCTCAGCAGATAGACGATTTGTACCAAGATGACTAAAGAAGAAGTTTGATGCAATTTCAGTGAATCTGCACATGAATCTTTCAACATACAAAAAAATGAGACTTCCAACTGCTGCTTCTGATGGTTATTTTCCTTCATCCTTCATTTTTCAATCGAATAAAGAGTCCCATGAGCACTGTTTGACCCTTTCCCGGCTCCTTGGATCCATATGAACAATGAACTGGCAGGAAAATCTGCGTGACTAAGTCCTCTCCTTATTGTCCTGCTTTGAGTTGTGTTTAATTTTTTTCTTGATACAGCATATAGTTGTAACCCTGCTCAAAATAGGGAGAGAATGTTAATCAATCTTCCTTCTTCTTTAAAAGCTTCATATGATACAGTTTGTGGCTCTCAGTGATGGTAAGTGGCAGGATTCCAGGTGCGGTACCAGGAACTGAAAGATCAAATGAGGATTAATCAGAAATATAAAACTGACATCTCAAAGTCATGCTAGATAGTTTGTTATTTTTTATTTGTAATTTAGAAGAAACCTGTGACCCCATATATCAGTTGAGTATACAAAGTTTGTTATATAGGACTGAGTGAAATAACAAAAAAAAAAGCAATAAAAGCTAATGTCTGTTTAGTTTGATTATATTTTGGGATAAATTCAAACATTTACGGCAGAAATGTTATTTAACACAAGTATTTTTGTTCATTTGTTTTTATAGACCTTGACTTCAGTATCCACTGAGCTAAGATAAGAACAATCTTTCAGCTTCTCAAAGAGCATGTTCAGTAGCGTGTATTTACCCAGGTGTACTGTATGAAGCTGGGTTGACCTGGGAGGTCAGAGCGACCGAGGCAGCAGATAGACTGTTGGGAGATGGTTCCCGACTTGTGCTGTTCGGAGACGAATTTGATGAAACTGAAAGATAAAGGACCAAACATTGTCAAAAATATTATCAGTTATTATCAGAGGATTTTTATTAGTTTAAAAAAAGTCTCATTATCTGAATTTCAAGTGAAACTAGTCAAACTATCTTCTTTTTTATCAGGTAGTCATGAAACGTTATCTGGTAAATACAGGAGTGTACTCACCTGCACCTGAGGCCAAAGGACTGTAGGACCTGGAAGTAGAAGCCTGAAACCATTTTAAAACAGACTTTAGGATTTTATGTATAATAAGAAATTTACCTTTCTATAAAAAAAAGCAAGTACAAAAACACTTAACTAAAAATGTATGATATCGTAGTCACATTAATATTACCCTGTTTATAAATGTCCAAACAAAAAAAAAAAAACAGTTTTACAGTGCCAATTAAGAAATGTGAAATGAACTTTAATCAACCGATTCAAAACTAGATCGACTTAACATGATTAAAGGAATAAAATAACCGAACAAAGTTTAAAAAAATGGTGCACTATTAATCTCAAGAGTTAAATTAAAAACAAAGCAAGATTCACTAGTGATTGGGGGGGTGGTTAGTCCTTAAAAGGTTTCATTTTATTATCAAATGTAAGTAAGAGAAGGTTGGATTTGACAGTTTACCATTCTGGAGTTGTAGCTGTGCGATTTGACTGGTAAAGTAGCTACTGGGCAGTAGATCCTCTTCTCCTTCTGACGACGGTTGCAGAACCAAACTCGAACCACCTCTTTCTCCATGGAAAGCTGCTCCGAGATCAAGGTTATCTCCTCTGAGTTAGGTTTTGGATTCTGAAACCAACAAGAAAAAAAAACAACAAAAATCAGAAATCTGGCTTTAGAAAATTATTCTATCTGGATAATTACACTTTGTGACTTTATAGGACGGTGTCTTAATAGTCTGATTATCATTCAGTCTTTCATGGATTTGAACACTAACTTTACAGCATCTTATGGTTAAAATGTGTCCGAAGAAACGTAAACAAATTCTGCTTCAAAAAGGAGTTTAAAGCTCAGACGTAAATTGAATATTAACGTGCTTAGATTTTTTGCTAGTAAGCTACCATAAAAAGATTTTTTTAATTTGACTGTAAATGATAATACAGGTAGTTAAAATAAACTCACCATTTCTGGACAACAGTAGCACCACATAATCTAATGCTGACAATAATCAGATTTACCATTTAGTACTACATTTTAATGATAGAAAAAAGCTTGAAAGTTAACTGTTTTAACACCCTAAGGAATGGTTTATATTACTGATTGTGCTTAATTTATCTAAGGTTAATAGAAAATAAAGGCAAAAGTAATTTAGAGAGCTAATGGTTTAACCTAGAAAGCTAGCATGCTCAACCTAGCCACTCAGACCAAAACTGATAATACATAAATAAGAATTGAATGTAGATCAAATTCACTATTAGTTAGTTATTATGTTATACTTGGTATTACTGTATTATTTCACACTTCTTACATTGGCTGAAAATTAGCTAGAAAAATGCTGCATCAAAAGCAAATGGATTTAAAATTGTTCCTGAAAATATTTTAACCTCCTCCAAAGGTCTTGGTTTTTCAGCTCCTGCCTTCTGGGCTTTCAAGCAACCTGACTGGACCCCACAAACCCAGGGAACTTTTTGACAAAATTGTCAAAACACCCAAGAGCATGTTTGCTTTCCGCCTTCATCCTTTCATTTGTTTTTCTTTTCTGCTTTATAACCCATTTTTTTTTTATAAATAAAAGAATTCAAAGTTTGTTTGACTTGATCTTACGTCATGGAAACGTTTCTCCAACGTTAGCTTAATGTTGGTTTCTATGCTTGTCCTCTTTTTCCGTTTGCGACCGTATCCCTCCATCAGAGGTGGCAGAGAGGTCGAAGTGGTCATGGAGTCAGAAGGTGAGTTTTCTAAAAGACAAAAAAAATCTCTGTAAACACCCCCTAAAAAAAACATTAAACAACACATTAAAGATGCTCAATTATATTTCATTGTAATGCTCTGCTTGTGTTCTTCATATGTTGTGAATTAAATCACTTAAGTTTCTTTTTGTAGTTCCTGTTAAAAGCATTATTTTCTAAAACCATTTATATCTGTAAATGTTCCCCATGATGAAGAACTGTGATTATCCTGCACTTTAAAGGCCATTTAATTCATGAAAATAATTTTTATCCTTTTTCAGGAAACAGATATTTGCCTCCCAGTAATATTTTTTCTTAAAGCACAATGTAATTGTTAAAGCTGTCTTATCACAGCTCTCTTATTTTGAAGTTCTGTGTACCTGCATCACTGAGCCACTTCTCCAGCAAAGGTTTGAGCTTGCACATGTTTTTGAAGCTGAGATTCAGAGCCTCGAATCGGGATATTGTTGTCTGGCTAAAATCGTTCCCATACAGTTTTCCCATTGCCAGGCCCACATCTCCCTGTGACAAGAGAAACAGACGAATGAAGGAAGCAGAATAACATTTCTAAACTGTCTGGACTGGTCACCAGCTGGTCAACGAATAACAGAAACACATGTGATAAAAGAAAAACACGAAAAGATTTACCTTTAAAGCCATTCTAGAGTAACTAGTTAAGCAGACTTTCAAACTTTTGACCAGTTTACCAACAGTTTAACTGTTTAACAGTGCTGACTATTGCTGATTTCAGTAGTTTGTGTTTTCAGGATCCTCATTATCTTTCTTTAAATACCTGAGTGAAGCCCAGCTTGATGCGTCTTTGCTTAAACGCTTTGGCAAACTGCTCCAGCTCCTCTAAATCATTGGGTTCCTCCTGCGGGGCCACAGACAGGTGTTTGGGCATCTGCAGGTGTGACATGTCCATGTGGTTCTCCATAGACGGTCCTGCCAAACCGGAGCGACTCATAGCCTGCATTGGAAAACCATCACAGAGACAAACGTTTAGTTTTAGGAAGGCGATTCAATAATATTAAGCATCAACATGAATCCATAAAGACTTTGAAAATGTTGTTTTCTTTCACACATCTGGTGAAAACCATTGCTAAATGTCATGGAGCTCAGTAGTGGACGGCTGATGATCTGATAACTTTTGAATTCAATGAGCTTCTCCACTCACACAAAATTAAAAGTTTATTGAAACTGCATATTGAAACTTGTTGAAGATTTATTTATTTTTCTTTTATTGTTTTCTGTTACTGGTCTTATGCCTGTGCGGTAAAAATGTCAGTTAGTATGGACATTCCTACGCTGACATGTGGGGACTTTGATAGAGACTCTACGTAGTATCATTTTATATGGTAATGTGGTGGTGCACGATGCACCGCCTGGTTGACTTTTTGGATAAAGAGAAATCATGTAGAAGCTCTTTGCCATTTTGCTGTTCCCACAGCAAAGAAGAAGCCCTGAGGAAAAGCGAGTGAGATCTTCCTCTGTAATTAAGCTTATATCAATGATTTAGTTAAACATGACTGGAATATATTCTCTTAATACTTAAAGATGTTTCCTTCTTTGTGTACATTTTCTGAGAACCATACCCTCTCAGACTGAACCAGGGTGAGCATACAGAAACAGGAGAAAACAGTTAGTTTTGAACTAAATAGAAAATCTAGAAGACATGTCTAAAAAGCGAACGGCTACTCCAGTGTCCCTTTTTAAGATTTAGACCAAATCCTGAGTGAAACGTTGGGGCAGCAGCTACCAATAGCTGTGCATGAATAAACACCCATAAACCTCATTTCAACTAAATCAACACAGGTAAGGAAATGAGGCATGATTGTGATTTTAGTGGTCCACCATCAAACCACTGAATGCTTTTAAGTGAATGATGTGGGTTTAAGTAAACTACAATGAACTTTTAGTCTCTACTTCTTCATTCAGCTGCACTAACATTGAGAAAATAAAATAAAAAAAAAAAAACCCTGAGAACTGACAGCATGACCGACCTGTGGAGTCAGCGCCAACCCAGACTGATGCTGAAGAAGACCCGGTGGACTCTGGCCGGGAAGAGACAGCAGGTTCGGCTGCAGGAGGGCTGCAAAGAAAAACAGCAGGAAGTTCATCAATAACTGATTTAGATGCACAGAACCAAACATATTTGCGTACTTTTCATTTACTTCTATATTTTTTTTATCCTGTCTTTCCCTCAGATTAATTAAACTATATCTTAGGCTATCATACCACATTCTTTCTTTAAACTCTGGTGGTTTATCAAAAGCAGAGGTCGTATTTCTTCCCAAACTTATTTGCTAAAGGCTTTACTTAAACTCTGGAAATAGAGGAAGCACTGAGACTCCACCTTGGTGGCTGGAGGGACTCTGGGAGATTAGGAACGGGGACGGAGTCGACAGGTGAGAGGGCGGCATCAGGACCAGTTGCTGCATTGGATGGAGGGAGGTGAGCTCCTGAAAATATAACATTTAGAGTTTGGGTTTATTTTAGAAAAGCAAAACGGGAAGAAAATATGCTTATACCAGAAGTTACCAGGACGTTCAATTTCTTTAAGTAGATTTACGATTTTTGGCATCTTCTCATTAATAACCTATCATTTTCCCATATTTTAAAGAAAGGATTGCATTTTTGAAATTATTTCAAATATGTCTGAGATGTAAATATGCAGAGTTGCTTACACTCTACTGGACCTTTAATAAGAGCCATTTTATTTGGTCAGGAGAGCTTTTTTTTTTGCAAAAAAAAAAGACTTTCATAAGTACGATGGAAGGCCTGTCATGCTGAGGGCTTACTTCTTGTCAAAAGACCTTATTACTTATTAGACCTATGGTAATAAGACTCCCAGGAAATAGTTAATCACACACAAAATCAGACTTCTTCTATAGTTGTTTTGGTCCACACACCTAGATCTTATAAGAAAAAACCCTCTGGGGGGAGCTGGGGAGAAGGGAGCACAGCAGAGGAGCGGCCAGAGATCTCTCATGCATGTATGATCAGCGTTCAGCACTGTTTTCACAAAATGTAAGTGATCTTTAGATTAGATTATGAATCTTAAATGTTTTCTGCTCATGCTTGTCAGGGATGGTAGCAAATACAAATTGAGAAATACAATAACAGATTTAACAGAAGGACTTATTTCCCAGGAGATTGAATGGAGCCGCCTTGAACCGTTATTTGTCAAACGACCAGCAGGGGGCGACTCCTGTGACCTCAAAAAGAGGAAACCTCCACAGCCTTCATTACCATGGCAAAGATTTTCCTAATAGCTCTATGGGACAGGTTTCTGTTTTCAAGTCATGCTCATTACTAAGTGTTAGTAAAATATGACATCATTTAGAGAAAAAAAAAAAAACAAATCGAAAAACTGCCTTTTTTTGGCAAGCCATATAGGATAGTTTAGTGTTTGTTTTGTGGTTTATAATGTATCATTTTCTTGTAGTACATGTTATGAAGAGCCATCTAAAAAAATCAGCAACCTTCTTTAGATTTTTTAGAAATAAATTAATGTTAGGTAGCATGTAAAAAACATACTGATAAAAGAGTGTATGACTCAATGGGCTCTGTCTTACCCCGGTCAGCTGACCTCCATGCACTGGAGAGCTCTGTGTGAGGTGGCATGTCTTCACAGAGGAGGCTGAATGAGGAGAGTCGTTGAGGTCTTCTGTTTTAATCTAAAGTGCAGGTAACAAATAATAAAAAAAAGGAATTTTCACAGCATAGAGGCAGCAAACTCTTTCACAGGTCTCCCAACCTGTTTGGTTGCTCTCCATGATAAAAAAACACGATAGACGGTCAACCTTCCCTTTGGGTGAACCGCTATGCAAATATCCCTTCCCCTAACTCCCCTCACAAACCCCTGAGAGCAATGGCACTTCCTCAAAGCACTGAATGAAAAACAATAATTAAAACGTTCAAGTCCTGCAAACTTGAGTAATTTGTTTCTTATAAATCATACTGACATTTTAGAGTGCGCAAACCTTTTGATTTGGAAACATTCCCACACATTTATTATCACTATCAATTTATCTCAAAAGAAATGATTTCTGGCATAAAGACCACGTGTGTTGAAAGAAACACACCAAATTATTCAGTTTAACTGATACTTTATTAGCATGGAAATCTGTTCAGTTGTATTATCTGTATTATATAAAGAATTGCTCCAAGATGAGTTAAACAATTTTACATTTTAAAAAAACAAAAACATTATGAGGTTAATGAGCTTTTTGAGAAGGCATTTCTGTAGCACCTGTTTTAGTTTTATCAGTGTAGTTCGCCATGTCTCTCTAAAACCACTTTTCTAACAGAAAGTTTCATTTCTAATTTACTAAAGAAAAAAGTAGAATTTTATTTATCAGGTTTACATTTCAGTCCAAAAAAGTGTAGAAAATGAATCAAATTGAAGTATTTTCTGTCAAGTGGATCAGACAAAGAACATTTGAACAAAAAAAAAGAATTTAGACATGTGCTCTGACAACACTGATACAACCCTGCAAACTGAAAGGCCCTGGTTCACTAAGTTAATCACAATAAAATTTAAAGATGCATATGATCATATATATCTATCTTTATATATATAGATATATAGATATATATGTATATTGAATCATTGTCTATATATATGACATGCATTTTTCTTTTCTTCTTCACATCAGTGAATAAAATAATATCATGTTTATGTTTCTATGTATTAGTTTTAAAGCAGACCCCCAGGAGTTGTTAGATGACTGACTGGTCAACAGGAACTTGGTGTAGATCCTAGTTTGCTCGGTCAGAACAAAGCCTCATTATCTTTAGGAACAATCAGAGGTTCAGCTTTTGCAGCTTAAAACAAAGGTTGTTTAATGAACAAACTTAAAAACAGCTCTGCAGGCCAGACTGGTCAGTGGTGGTGGAAGGATGCAATATATTTTTGTATTTACATATACGATCCTGAAAGTGTGTGTTTTTTTTTTTTGTTTGCTTTTTCATTAAAATTAGCTGCTTTTTAATTTTTTGCTTTTCTTGTTGTTCTGGAATACAGTTTTATGAAGATTTCAACAGCTCTCTTTTGAGTCTTTAACACCGTTTCTCAGTGAAAGTTACATGTGGGACACACAGCCCTGTGCTTAAGCTGATTATGGCATCAGAAGTTCTGGGTTAAACTGAATAACTTAAAAATATTATTAATGGTGCTCAAATTAATGGTGAAATTAAATAGATGGTGCTCACTGTAATGCCAAGGCAGAAGAACACTTCTACACACATTATGTTTATCTTTCTATACTTACAGGGAATTTGCATTTACTTCCATTTTCATTTATTTACCCTTCATACGAGCCATTCTAAACACAGTTTCCTAAACCCAACCCAGGACCCAACATTTCCTCATAAGGACCCTTAAGTCCTCACAATGTAGCATATTCCTGGTAAACTGTCCCCATAAGGTGAGTAAAATGTGTCCCCAGAATCACACACACACACAGGGAAAAGAAACACAACAGCAAGACATTTTTATGCCATAAATAGAGAAGCGTCTCTTATTCCCCAGAGCTGAGAAGCTAGTCTCAGCTGAAACATGAGAAGAATGTCACTCATAATGTTTTAGGCACAGATAATGTCCTGCCACCATCCATCGGGTTTAAAACACAAAATAAAGGCTTTGAGTTGAGTCAAATATCAGACATAGATCTGACTGAGATCATGTAAATAACCTTAAATCAGCCTCTTTAGGCTTGAAATCTATCCAGATTTGCTGAATTGAGACAGTTTTACCAACAAGTGACCCAAAATGCTGTCAGAAGCAGTTAATAAATTTAGACAGCAGCCCTTTACTTTTATATAGTTTCATATTTGTTTTGGTAAAAAAATGTCCAATTATTAATCAAAAGTAATTAGCTGTTTGTATTTCCTCAGGTTATCTCTGTCTGATATTAAAATTTTTCCCGATGATTTGAAAGTGCAGCCAAAAAAAGCCAACACATTATGGATCCAACTGTGGCTCCATTGTGGCGCCACAAATGCTCATTTAGTTTGTTTTCCACACATGGTTTTCCTTTGAGTGAATAATCATTCTTCTCAAATAAACTTCTCTTTAATGTAAGCTGAACATTCAGCCTCCCAACGACACTGACCGCACAGTACTGCATGCAGTCACCCTTGACTATCATTTCTCTTTCATTATGAGACATATTTATTTCACCAACAGCACAACAAACAAACATTGCATCGCATGCAAGCAAAGAGGAAGGGATCATATGTATAAAAAAAGCTCATCCTGAGTCATCGCGTTGGAAACAGAGGCCTCATTCACACAACTCTAATTCATAAGAATTTGGACACTGGAAGTGATGTCAGGTACTCACCTGTCGATTAAAGTCTATTCCGTTTCGTTCTGCATGTGAAAAGAGATAAAAAAAAAAGAAAACACAGATTTGAAAATATTGTTTTCTGCAAAATAAAATTCAAAGCAAATTAACTATAAGATGAAATATGAAAGAGTAAGTGTTTGATTTTAATTTATTTTGGGTTAACTGTTTAAAAGTGGAATTCCAATCTTGAAAAGGTATGATATATTTTTTTATAATTATAGAGATTTTGCTTTTTGAAAGCATTTATTGAGCATTCATTATATGATATTTGAATATTAAATAAATGATTTCTAAAATAAGTAAAGTTATTTTTGATGTTCCAAGTTCAAAGCATCCCATTGCAGATAATAAATGTTGTACTAATTAGAGGTCAACCAATCGTGCATTTTTTTTGGCTAAATACAAATCCTTCTCTTTCTCATGGCCTGACTCACTAATTTCGGTTTTGACTGATTGTGCGAATCTCAGGGCTGAAACATGTTAAAAAAGAAAACGAGCTGCAGATTCCTCGATTGTGATGTATTTGATTCCCACGGAAAATAAGGGAAAAGCACGTTTGCATGTGTTCCTAAACTTAGTTAATTTTTTTTTTTAACTAAGACTAATGTGAAGTTTGTGTATTTGAAAAAGAAATGAAGGAGCTCTTGATTTAATTGCATTATAAGTGAAAGTAAGGAAGGCAGATTATCATGTTTTTCCCACAATAATGCACAGTTAAAATTCTATGAAACAAACAGATTAAATAAGTCTTTTTTACACTGAACATTTAATTTATATTCATTGAGAAATAAAATATGTTATATATGTTTTCATATTCATAAAGAAGTCCTGCACAGTGGCACAATTTGTGAAACAGCTGCTTGCAGCACAAAGGTCCTTGGTTTGAATCCCTGCTTGGGGTCTTTCTATATACAAATTTCCCCCATGCACTTGTAGCCTGTTTCTATTTACTCCACCAAACAAAACATAACTGCTAGGTTAATAACCCTTAGCTTTAAGTGTTTGCATGCATAATAGTTTGTTCTGTTTGTGACCTTGCAGTGAAAAGTGTGTATAGACAATCTACAGATTTATGACATGACCGATATGTTCATTTCAGTCATTTCATGGTCTGTAAGATGAGTAAAAATGTTGAATGGGACTCCACAGAGTTATCAGTGAGTCAGTGTAAACAAACAAAGCTACATTGAGAACATAAGATGAAGAAGAAAGCATAATCGTTCTCATTCCCAACCTCAGAGCTGCTCTGTGGTCTGTAGTCAAATCCCATAGTTTGTTTTACATAGCCCTTAACCAACCACCATTAAATATATTCTGCGTTATATGTCATCATATATAACGATACAATCATCACAGACATATCATTAAAAAATACTGCTAATCCAACAAAACAGTGTCATTCACCTGCTTTAAGAGCGCAGGATTTAATAGAAGCGGCCGGGAGGCCTATTTTTCCAAAGGAGCTGCAGCTCAGGTGGGGGGATCTGTCCATGGGACAAACGTTAGTCATACGCTCCATGAATCTAGTCGTTATTAAAGTGTGGAGAGAAATTGTTGAAAGAGAGCCACAAGAAGTCTCATTTGTCATGAGACTTCTTTTTGATTTTGTCCAAAACACACAATCCCTATAGCAATGCATGGTGGTGGCAGCATCATACTGTGGGAATACTTATTTTCAAGGAAGTTGCTCAGAGATGGTCGGTGGCAATCCTGAGGGAAAACCTTTAGATGGTGATGAGAAGAGTGTGGAGGTAGACTTTTCAGGACAATAAACCATCAAAGACAGAGACTGAGCTAGAATGGGATGGTTGAGATCACCTAAAATGGTCCAGTCAAAGTTCAAACCTAAATCTAATGGATTTAATGTGGCATGGCTTAAAAACCGGTCATTACAGATGAGACTGAGTCCAGTGGTAACCAGGGTAGCGGGTGTTGCCGCAAAGCGCTGACTGGAGTACAAATACCTGCTACGTTGTTCAGATTTTATTTCAGTAAAACAGTGTGTAGTTTTCCTTCCTCTTCACAATGAACTACTAGTTTGTGTTAGTGGAACACATTAAATCCTGATTCAAAACATGGAAATTTGTATCACTTATGTTTCAAATGCAAAAAGGTTTAAGCTATCATAATACCTCTGCAAGTTAATGGACATGTAAAAAAATCCACATGTTTTTAAGAAGATTTCACAAATAGAAGTCTGTGTGTGTGAGGAGGTGATCACAGAGGACGATGGTACAAAGGTTTGCTGGGTAAGCTCACATCATTTGAATGTCAAATTGGGCCTATTGGGCTGTGTGTGAGAGACAGAGAGAGAGAGAGCAAACGAAAGAGGCAGAGAGCTGCTTTAAACACAAAATGCAAATACACTTAT
>JAUZNJ010077532.1:0-24569 GCA_034780135.1 Jordanella pulchra
GGTTTTCTGTCGACTCCTTAATGCGTAAAAAACAGCCTACATTTGAGTATTTGAAAGATTTCCACAATTAGTTTTGTCTTAATACTTGACTTTTATTTGTAGTGCAATAAGTCAATCAAAGCTGAAACTGTTTTTTTTAAGTAGATACAATATAAAATATCCCAAGAATCTGAACATCTTTGTTTTTAAATAACTTTTCTGAACAATGCAAAACACACTCATTGATATCAGTCAATACACACATCTGTAGGCAACTCGAGGTTTAGTGTCAAATTGACATTTGACAGGTGGAAGCTAGAATCAAACCCATTACTTTCTAGTTACAAGTAACTGTTACAACAAAGCTGTATATTGTAATGGACTGTCAAAGTTTGGCAGACTAGATTTGAAAAGCACTACAAGTGAAAACAAAGTTAGCTAAATTTAAAGTTTATATTTATTTAACTTGTTCAAATATTTAAGTAGAGCATTACCAAATACCGTATAAATCAAAATGTTTTTTACATAATTTATGTAGATTTTAAAATCCGATCATAATGGCTTATGATGCTGTTAAATTTGAAATAGTGAAACCTACAGGAATACTGATAAAATAGTATTATCAAGAAGAGAATAATCAACAGCAAAGACAGAAAATGAACCTAGACTTTCAAAGTATCTCATTTATTTCAATTTCATTTTAATCAAAATGTTTGAAAAAATATTTTTTAAGTCTTCAAATCTTTCATAACTAAGGATAGGAAACAAAGTAGAAAACATTTATTTTTTAGCTCATTTGGGGAAAAAAATTAAAAATTCAATATCTGATGCAATTTTGTTTTAAAGGCTGAGGGAGTCTTCATAACTGAAATCTTAATGTAATTAGAGCTAACTTTTAGTGTCAATGGGGTAAAATTTACTGTCAAATTTGACCCATTTCCCTTGGTTTTAGAATTAGACTTTGTGGGTTAAAAGGTTGTTCTCACCCATAGCTGCAGCCATGCGGTCATCAAAGGTGGCCTGAGCTCCGATAAGGCCGAGCAGCAGCAGGAAAACCGGCACAGTGGGTGTCATGGTGACAGGTAGAGGCAGGGGGTCCGAGCTCAGCCACAGACGGTCCAGCAGTTAGAAGCAGAAAGGATACAGAGCGAGCCGGAGAATGTTCAAGGTGATGAGGACAGCCACAAAGTGAGACGAAGTGAGGCTGAGCTGCAGGTTATCAATGGAAGAGCTTCATACACACTGCCCCCCCCCCAACTACAACATGGGTACGTGTGTGTCTCTGTGGGAAAGGAAGGGAAATACCTGCCCAGGGAGGACCTAAATGGTGAGCAAGGAAATACAAACACACCTTGGCTAGGATGTTCAGGTAGGTGTGTGTACAGTAGGAGCTGTGTGTGGATGTGTGTGTGTGTGTCTGGCTGGGGGTGCAGGACCGACTGGGGTTCGAAGCAAAACGTGAAGGCCAGTTCTGCAGCTCCAGGCTGGATTTGGCCAAAGCTCAAATAAACACCAACATGAATTCCTCTTTTCTACCCATGTTCTTTCATACAGCAAACACAAATTTGTGAGGCGGAAGTGAACAGGAGCCATGACACACAGCCTGCAGTGTTCCCGCCATTCTGCCTGATGGGACATGTGGATGAGTTTCTGCTCAAATTCAAACGTGCAAGCCATTTCCTGGCTGCTCGGTACAGTAAGACATAAACAGCATTTTGAGAATTGCTGTTATTTTTCTATTATTCAAAACATATGAAATAAACCTTGTCATTATCTTAATCTGCCGTACCAAAATCGGATCAACAGAAAATGTTGATAATTACAAAGAGTAGAAGTAAAACTTTCTTTTTTAAGAGCCTGATCTTTAAGATCCTTTACTTCTCCATCAGTCTCCTGAGTAATGTAAGTTGGGCAGAGGGCCCCAGCGGAGCAAACATACCATAAAAAGACATTTTCATCAAAAACCCTATACACACTTCTTTAATCTTCCCAATCTAAAACAGAGACCCCTTCTTTTCCCTTCAACGACCAGCTCTTCCCGACCCTCTCTACCTTGCATTCCTCCGTAACCCCTCCCTCCATCACACACACACGTACACCTCTATCCATCCATCCAACACACACCCTGAACAAGCCACAATTCAAGGGAGCGGGTTGTACAGTAAAGTATTTACCTGGACAGATTTTCTCCTGAACGAGAAGTAGGGTTAACTGGAAATGGTACGTGTTATTTGTGGTGATGGATTCAGGATGAAAAAGGCAACATGTTTTTTCTGGAACTTTGTGTCATCTTTGGGGAACATCTTTCTTATTTATTTATATTTGTTTTCCTTAAATGGAATTACACACATCAATGTGTACGTAGTAAAGGGGGAAGGAAAGCAAAAGCAAACACTAATGTTATGTAATTTTGTAATCTCGGCGGAGTGAACTAAACCTCATGTACCAGTAAAGGTACAATTTCAGTCAGTTTTTATTTATTTGAGTTTTTCATATCCAAAGACTAGAGCCGCAAGTAAAACTGTGAAACAGCTCATCCTACTTTTAAGGTGTAATTTAATCATTTATTGAAAATATTAATAATTTCTTGGTTACTGTTGGTCTGTTTATCCATCTTCTTCCAGTAATCATTGCCAGTCTAAACCTTTAATATTCTGCTGATGTTACGTTCTCTCTGTTACTTTGTTTATCTATCTATTTTTCTTTTATTTTCATCTGGATGTAAAGTAATTTCAATCCTTTAGTTACATGCTGAGTATTATTAATATATAACATTTGCTGCTGTCATACCTTTTAAGCATAGGCTCATTCACTCCAAATAATTAAAGGCCAATTTCTAAACTTTTACTTATTAAAAACGTTGAAAAAGATGTTGAAGAGCCACAGATTCCGTATCTAAAGAAACACAATTCCAGAATTGCCCTGATTAAGGTGGAGTAGCTTTGCTAGCTTGATTCTGATTTTCTATTTTAAGAAAACTTTAGCTCCTATCTTTGTGGATCAGGTTGTTCTTCGGATTTTTTTTTTTGCTTCTGTGTTGAGGGCTGTGAAACTAGAGGGATTTTTACCAATACCTTTTTCCATTTTGGACACTTGTTATGATGCTTATCCATAGCAACCAAAGCTACACCCGGGAGCAGCTATTTAGCATCTCTAAAGCTGAAATAACACTTCATCTACTTCCACAAGTACCAGCTGAATTTAAAAGGAGGTGTTGGGGATGCAGAGCAGGAGCAAAGAGAAGAGAGAGGAGCAGGAAATTTAAGCCATCTCTTCTATCAGTCATTATGGGCAATGTGAGATCGTTAGGACACAAGAATTGCAAGTCCTAGCATGGACCAGACCAGAGTATCCACAATGCAACATTAAATGTTTTACTGAAATATTACTTTAGGATCATATCTCTGACTAGTGTTTCTTTGCCAGATTTTTGACCATAAAAGCAAACAGACATTTAAAGAAGACTGGAAAACTCAAGGGAGGGTGGATGGCAGTGCTTTTGAACAACAGATGGTGTCATTAGGGACATGCTAGATTCATCAATGCAGGCCAGATATCGAACTGTGCCCTGTTGGTTTTCTTCTATATTATTTTCCCAGAGAGTTTACCAGTGTTCTTTGCTAACCATTTACATTCCACCTTCTGCCGTAGCCGACACTGAGTGTGATGTGATCAGTTCAGTTGTTGCTAAGCTACAGACACAACAGCCAATAGCATTTGCAGCAACAGCTGGCAATTTTATCACACCTCACTCTCTCCTACACTACAACATTCCAACAGTTTGACTGCTGTACCAGAGAAACATCACTTAGGACTTGTTATATAGAAATGTCAAGGACTCATAAATCTCTAACGTAAGACCTCATCCCTGAAAATCAGACAACATTTGTGTTTTTCTCTGCTTAGAGTACAAGCTGCTTATTAGAGACAGCCTACATTAAAAAGAACTGTAAGTTGATGTCTGATGATGAACTGTAAGTAAGCCGAGGAAGTCAGTAGGTTCTTCAGTAGGTTCAGTTCAGGAACAAGCTCAGCATCCTTCTCTTACCAACAGTGAAATGGCCATCTCTCCCTCCTTTGACCCACATTTATTTTATTTAAACAGGTATTAAGTATGTGGGTTGTACCACACCAGAATCATTAACCTAACTACAATTTAGAGGCTCCGCAAGCACTGCAATTGTGACATGTTACTTGAACTTAAAGAGTGAAGATGACTTGCTTGACACGAGAGAGTATTATTATGATTTTTTTTTGCCTTGTTTGGCTTTTTTGATACTATCTTTATTTAAAAAATACTTTGGTTTTGACTTCAGGGAAGGCATTGATGTGTTTTGTCATAACCCAACACAATGACCACACTCTTATGGCAGCTCTGGCGTTAACTTAGTGATGCTACTTTATACCAGCACTAAGCAAACAACTTTTAGAGTGTAGCCATTAAATTACACAATAACATACTTAACTAGGGGAAATACAAAAAAAAACTTTATTAAATAGCAACACTTTTCCTGAGGGAGCACTTTATTGTTTTGTTTCAGGAAAAAATCGAAGTAAGGTTAGCTTTTAAACGAAATAAAATGCACTGTTCTAAGCAATGGATAAGATGTTATCTCAACAGAACTTGTTGGACATTATTTAGATTAAGACATTATCATAACTTCAGACAGACTACTTAATAGAAAAATGCTGTTTCCTCTAGATGGTTCTTGATAACCTACAAACTGAAAAACCAATGGACTTTCTTTTAAAATTGCCCTTTTCTTGCAACTTTTTCAATTCAAAAACAAACATATTCCACCTATGAATGTCTGCAGCTCCTCCAGTTTCTAGTTTTACAAGGTCGGGGTCTTTTTTAAGTTCTTTGCAGTTTTAGTTAAAGGAATGAACAGTTGAGATAGTGCTTCATAATATATGCCATTTAATATAGTTTAGTTTCCTAAACTGAAAGAAAATCGTTTACACTAAATTTTATACATTTACCAAATGATAAAAATGTAATTTGTCTTCCACTTAACATTTTAAATGAAACCCAGTGGTTTTATCATATAAAATCAAAATATATTAGGGTTTTTTGTGGTTTTAAAGTGATATGATGTCATTAAATTATATTATTTTTATAAACCACTTTAACATGTTTCAGAAGCCAACCATTTCTGGAACTGCCTGCTGTCTCACCTGTTTATTTACTTTTATTCAACATGCAAATTTAGAGTATTTACTGTTTATTTTCCTGAAAATGGAAATGTTCTTGCAAACCCTTATTTCTTTGCCAGGATAAACCACCCTGGTGAGTTTGATTTAAAAAATAAAATATTTCTCACAATAGTTCTGCCAGTTTGTATAAAAGCAGGAAACCATCGTGGCGAAAATAAAAAGCTTCATCAAAGCCTGGCTGTGTGGCTAAAAGCATTTTTATCCACAGCAAGATTTAGATATTTACCATCAACAGGGTATTTTTTTAGTAGCCTATTTGTCTTTATTCTTAAATTTATCTAAGTGTTTATTCCCCTTTTCTGCTCACAACCTCTTTGCTTTTAAATCTGTTTTATAAAAATATTTCATTCCCCACTATCACTAAACCCTAGTATTTGATTTAGCAGAGCAGTCCAAGGTTTTTCATTTTTACCTCAATTTTTCTTCAGCCCGTATGTGAGTTTGTAAGACTGGGAGGATTTTTTTTTTTAACCACATCTATAAATGCTGAAACAAGTTGCCTTTCTTCAAATCTCAGAATACTATGCAAATATTGACCCTGTGGGAAGCGTGTTGGACTGAAGCATCCCATACCTGTGCCCCAACACACACGTCCTCAAAGACAGCTGTGCTCTGAGCTCCCTCTGTTCACACCAGGGAAGTCCTGGAAAAATTAATTACATGAAGCTTGCCTCTATCACATGACACATGAATATGAAGCAGTTAGAGAGGGTGCAGCCTGAAAGAAAACGTGTAGTGTGTCAGTCAGACTTTACCTTGTAGTAAAATAAGATTCTTATTGAAAAAAAACATCCCTGCAGAACATCTGAACAGAGCTTTTACTCTTCATTCCCAAAGAGAAGCGACGTGTGTGTTTTGGTACAGGAGAACATTTCTATGAATGTGTGAATTTGGGTGTTTTTGCTGCTCTTCCAAAGCCAACTATAACAGCTCAGCAGCCAGTATGCAGGAAGAGAGAGAGGTTCATTTAAAAACCAAAGAACAGCTCTTACATAACTAACAGTTCTGTTCATCCCCAGAACCCCAGTGTTCCACCAACCCCCCTGTTGTCTCCCTCCTACGCCTGCTGGCAGAGTCCACCCATCGTCCTTCTCTTCTCTCTTAGCAACAGCTCATCCCAGCTCGCCTCCCTGCAGGATAACTCACTGCCTTTGCTCCTGCCATCTCCCTTCCTCCTTCATGAACTCCCCTTTGGTCCCTACCTCCACCCCCTCCTCCTCATCAAATAGTCCCTTCTCTTTCCTCCTATATCATCTAAGCTCCATGTTATTCCAGAGTTATGAACACAGAATATTAAGTGGAGTTAAAACAAAAAACTTTCTGTTTTAGTTGCACTGCCGGGGGAGAAAAACTGGCACGTTATTCCCCGAATGTTTTTCTTTTTCTTCCCCTTTTCATTTCAGTCTGAGGAAAAAAAATGTTTTCAGCTGTTTCAGAGGCAGAGATTCATACTGGGATTTTGTTTCCACATGCTCCTGTTACTGCCTTGCATACTAAGATTAAACAGAGCGGAAAGTGCAGTTAGTGTGCAAACACAGCAGATGGCAACACAGATTAAGGATCAGGCCTGTATATCTCTGACTGTCTAGGATGCTTTTGTTTTAAAGACAGCTCCATCCATATTTTAACTCATAATTCATCATCTCCAGCTACTCCTCTTTAATGTGGAGACGTCTCCAAAAACATGCTGCTAATCAAGACTCCGGGATTCTTGCTCGTGACTAAACAGTGCCCACTGGTGGGGTTAAGTTTGAGTCCAAGGTCAATTATGCTACTTCTCACATATTACTACATTTTCAATAACTTAGCAAATCTTGAAATGATATATTGTTTTAGTAAATCAGTCAAAAACATGAAACTAATAAAAAGATGTATTTGACAGAGATTAGCATACAGCTATTCAAAATCCAACATTCAGATGCTTTCCAATAAGTAGGATATAAGAGTTATTTTTTTAATGACAGGTACTCTGTGCGTGTTCATGGCTCTTTTCACATGAATAACTATGAAATGTGGGATAACCTGCAGATTTGCTGATGCATCAAGGAAGCCTGGGCTGCTTTAATACTGCCCATCAACTGCTTGTCTGCAATGTTTTCTCAGACGTCTCATCTTCCTCTCGACAATAAAAAGGTTCTCAATCAAGTTTAGGTCAGGTCAGTTTACTGGTAGATGGCTTTGACCTTGATAAACACAGTGAACCAACACAAGCATAACAGTTCCATGGACAGTCACCATGGTGAACTAACCACTTTCATTCTGTGCCTCTTGAATCTTCTTCTCTGATTTCCAAATAAATTTGCACCTGGAAAAAAAAAGGACTTTGGGCCAATTAACAACACCTCCGACTCGTTAGTCTTCTTTGCATAGACCTAATCATATTAAAGATCATTTCCTATTGGCCTTATGTAAAAATCTTATTACCTGAAAAACTGAAATTGTTGAGTTTTGACATAAATTACTGTTATGGAAATTTTGGCTGTGGTATCCTGGAAGAAAATATAGCTGTGACAACTGGCTAGTTACACATTAGAACTTTTATAGCAACAGCAAACATTGGACTTCCAATTCACCAACAATGTTTGGCTCCGTATGTGTTTAATCAGTTTAAAATATGGATGAACCGAAAATATTCCACCCTCACTACAAAATAGGTTTGTATACAAAATGTTTGTAATAATAATCAAGTCAAACAAGAAAAAATACCCAAGCACAAATAATATTCTGAGAGGCTCCTCCAAAATACCACTATTATTGACAACCGCATGTCACAGCTAAATCCCAGACATATTTAGCATTAAACAAGGAACCTGTGGATGTGATGAGCTTCTGAACGGTTTATAATGTACCTGAAGCCCTTTTTCCAGGACCAAACACTTATTTTTCTGTGCGGTAGATGCTTCTTTAAATCCAACAAGAAATATTTTTTTTAAATCTGTCAGATGAGCCTGATGGCGAGCCAGCCAAAGTCAAATAAACCATTAATTCACTTAAATGGATGGCAGGATTCTTAATTTGCATTTTCTTTCTTTCTTTTTTTTGCTCAAATTTCACAATACATTTGGCTGGAAACAGCTTATGATGGTCACTCTTTTTCTGATGCATGATTAAAATCATGTTTAATGTCCAACTTTTAGCTTACTCATAAGAAGGAGGACATTTTCTGTCTGGATTTCCTGACACTTGATTGAATCCCTCTTGCCCTCCACACACTGCATGTTTACTACAACACAGACTACCTGAGCCACCACCATGCTTCAGTATAGATTAGTGTCCTTCTTTGCATGCGTTTCCATCTTTCCTCTCCAAACCCAATAAGCTGCGGAGCTGAGAACTTTCATATGTGATTCGCTGCTTCAAAGATCAGAATCTCAAATCCTCTTTGGTTTGTTTATAAACTAACTGGTGCTGACTTTTCTTGCTGTTTTGATAGGGATGTACCCCATGGAGATCAGGAATGGAGGGCTTCAATGTTTAGTTACTATGGAAACTGAAAGCTCAGTGTCTGCTGCCACTAAGAAATGCTGAAAGGCTATTGCAGTGAGGCAACAGTTGATAGTTTCTCCTTTTGTCACATTCATGTACCCATTGTTCCTTTAATTCTACACTCTGCTACCAGTTGTGTCTGCAGGAACATCCATGGTTATCGCATTCTTTTCTGAGCTTTTTGCATTTTTCCTTAGTCTTAATTGTTTAAGTATTTGAGGCGTTCCAACTCAAGCACCCTTGATTAACAATGGGTGTTTTTATAAAGATTTCTTTTTGAGAGGCTGACTAATTTTGAGGCTGCATCATTAAATATAGGATTTTTTTTGTTGAACTTGTATAAGATTATTCAGATAATACAAACACTCAAAAAGAGTTCATTAAATGTTTTAGGAATATCTCCACTATTGTGTACTTTGTTTATGCAACCATTGTAGTCAGAAGATGTTCAAGTCTAAAATAAACTGTTTGTTGTAGATAATGATTTTTCAGAACATTCCTAATTCCTCTGCATGCAGATCCTGATGAGCTCAGCAGGTTGAAGAACACTCGTTTGCAGTTTCTGAGCATAGCTTCCTGCTACCATCCTTAATATTCTGCAGAGCTCTTGTATACATCCTGTGAACATGATGCATCCAGAGTGGTACTCAAGCAGCAACATGACAGACAAAACGGTCTTGCAGAGGAAAGTGAGAACTGAATGGGACATGGGTAAATCCCTCGTCTCTGTCCAAGATTTGTGAGAGATTTTGCTGAATGTCTGAACAAAGCTCTTCTCCCCTCATACGGTTTATGATCTTTAACTGTTGCCACCAGGTAAAAGCTACATGATCAAAAGCAAAACGAGACTGACGCCCAGCTTTCAGTCTAAAGCTGCATGAAGCCTTCATAAGTTTTTACAATACTACTTTTACAATAATACTTCCCATACTATTTCATGCCAATACTTGCACAATAAATAATGAATATAGTTAAGAAATTGGTATACTCAGAGGAACCATTGATATTTATCCACACGTTTCAATTTATGCAGTTGGCTGATTGATGTGCAATGGCTAAATACATTAATTTAAAAGATCATATCCACTGGGTTAAAGGTACAGCTTTCAGAGCAAAATTCAAGTATGTTTTCTAATTAAGTAGATAAGCTAAGCTCTGTAAAATTATTGTAATAGGATCATTACTTGTATTAAATAACTTTATTTTCTACAGTGACAGCCTCACACCGTATAAGATTATGTAGATTTTTTACTAAAAGCATCACACATTCTGTTATTTATGTTTAAATCTAAATAAAATCCCAATGCAATATAAAGTTTCACTTTTATATTTCCTTTCTTGTGCATTTACCATTGTTTTGCATGGTATCAAGATGTTTTCTGTCCCTGATGCTGAAGATATAACAACAAAATGTATGCATGACTGCTCAGGTTGACAGGAAAAGAAACATTGTGCACATATGGTCCAAAACTATTTTTTTTTATATGAACATTTGTTAGAAGCTCTGGTTTAAAGGTAAGTTAGAAAAGGTAAAATAATGAACCTTTCCATTTGCATTTATTAAAGCTTAGCTTTATGCAGCCCAACAGAGGCTGGAGATGACAACTTTTCCACTTAGAAGTCTTGATCAGTAATACAAATAATAGAAACAAAAATTACACTATTTACACACACTTCAAACATATGTCAAACTCAAACGTGGATTCAGAAATGTATTGGGGAGAAATCACAGTGGAAGTGGCTGTGAATCTCTCGAGGGCTGTCATACTCCAATTTAACACAAGAGGGTGCTGGAGGACTTTCAGGAGACGTGGAGCTGACCTGGGAGGGAAGCAGCGATGAAACTTCAGTCGTAGTTGTCTCAGCTCTGGGACCGGAGGGTCGTAGAGTTGACACAGGTGGAAGGATAGAACTGCTGCTGGTGGTGGTGGTGTTGGAGGCAGACTGCTGCTGGACCTCTGCTGCCTGCTGTGAGTTCGTATGTGATGGGTTATGCTCGCCAACCTGGAATACAGAATGTAGAGGCAGGCTGGAGGTGGAGGCGATCTGATGGTCCTGAACAGATCCCAAGCCGACTGAGTATGTGGGAGGGCACTGGTGGATGGTAGGCTGATTGTACATATTACTCCATGGATATGACTGGTATGATGTCATCCCACCTGTCAAATTGAAAAAAAAAACAGAAACTTTAAAAAGTTAGCTTCAAGCTGAGAAAATTACCATCTAGAGCAGCTGTCCTCATTTAACTGTCTCGGAGCATTGTCTACCATCATATGGTACAACGGAGGCCTTTTCTTCTTAATTCTCAATGCAGATAATATATTTTTTAAAGGGAGTTTATCACTGAAGCAACATCATCATCCCTTGTTGGCTATGTGTGTGTTGATTGAGGATTCTCAATGTACAATAGCTCCGAGTAAAATAACCAGATTTTTATGTACTTTGTTGAGTAATCAATGAATTATAAACATAAATGTATAATGTAATAAAAATGCTCTTATTAAAATAGAAAAACAATAGTTTTTCCTAATTCTGTTCAGATCTAACAATCTCACATTGGCATATAGCACCATTAACATCAGCCAATATTGGTCAGGCGGGGTGGTTAGTTAAAGACAGAGAATAATTTTAGCCATTTCATCATTTTGTCACAGTGTTGAAAGGGTAAGGAAGTCAGAATCCTGCCAAACGTGCACACACACAAGCAATAAATACTGATACGAGCAGCTTTATTTAAAACACACACGTAAACTATTCTTCGTTCATCTTGAACGTTTTATGAATGCAGATTTAATACCATCAGACACCCAATATATAACAAGTATATGTGCATGCTCCTATTGCTGTTTATGTGCCTTTAGATTATCTCCTATTCATGTGTGGACCTGTGTCTGTGTGCTCATGTGAACTTTTGACACTTTAAGGTTGGAACAAAGCTGAGAGAGTAACCTGTCTGTGACTGGATAGCTATCAGGAAATCCTACTTCTTCAGACAGTACAGTTTTCTTCTAATAGCCAATGTCTTCCAGAGTAGAAGAGTTCTGACCAATATTTAGATTTTTTTTGGTTGAATGTTGCACAAAAACTCACAAAACTAAAGGAGCAACATCCATTGTTCTTAAAAACAGCAAATATCCACTTACTGTATTTTTGACTCTTTAAAAATCCAAATGGTACAGATGTGTTTAATAAAACACTGTACCCTCCATTTACCCTCCATTTTGCTTTACTATACACATCATATAAAACAAGCTGTATAAAAGTCAAGGAGGCACATTAATGAAGATTTTTATCTCATAAAATACCAGTTAATATTGATTATTGATCATGATCTTATTATTAATATATTTCTAGTCAGAAACCAGCCAATGTTCACAAGTGTATTGAATTCAGATTCAAGCAGTTTTATTTCAAAACACAGGTAAGCTACTAACACACATTTTTTTATGTTTTGTGGATTCAGATTCAATACCAATCTGCAAGCTTAAGATCTACATTCATTATAGCTGACAGAAAACTCCAGCCCCTGTTTGTTTAGCTTTTCAGGTTTAAGACTTCAAAAAACAGGAACTCGTTTTTTTTTTGTTTAAGATATTTGTTGTTTTTTTTCCCCAAATACAAAACTCAGAATTTATGTATTTACAACCTTTGTTGATTCACCTGTGGCAGTAATTCAGACTGAAGTCTTATTGAAGACAATGCCATAGCTTAGCACCTACCTTAGGACAGATTGACCCACTAAAGCTCTTCTTCCAGACCACTGTGCTCACTGGGACTTTCAAAGCAGAAGAAATGTTTCTGTTTCCACCTCCAGATTTCTGCCCCAAGATATTCCTATCTTCGAGGTCTCATTAAACTCTGACATGCAATATCAATCTTTTCTAGACAGGTCAGTTTCTGTGTTATTTATGTCAAATTAATCAGCTTTATAACAGGTAGACCTCATTTAAACTGTAAAAACATCTCTACAAATTATTATAGGAAATAATATGAAACTCAGCTTAGTTTTGAGCTCCATGTCAAACGCTGTGAATAATAGCCTGAATTTGATTTCTTAATTTTAGATTCTTATTGAAGCAATCAAAAGTAAACATGTTTTGGCATTGTCATAATGGAGTACTGTGTGTAGAATTTTGAGAAGAGATGAATCCAATAGAATTTAAAACAAGGCTGTGACATAACTAAAAGTACAGTGTTGTGAATACTTTCCAAATTCACTGCAGTTTACATTTTTAAAAACACAGAACAATATATTAGGATACATTATCATTATATCTGGATAGTGGATTTCATCTCCTCACATAATCAAAGCTTCCCCAGGACATTTTTGTCTCATCTTGGACTATTCAGATTGGTTACAGATGTAGGACCATATGCTGCTTTACAGCCTGCATCTCATTGTGTTCACAGATGTGCAGGTTATCCAGGATACAGGCACCAACCCATCACAGCAGCAGGAATTTGCTGAGACTGACTTTGTTTGCCGGCATGAACAGCAAACACAAGCTGCAGCTCTTGAATTAAAACTAAATGAGTGCGATTTCATAATTGCTTAAAAACAGTGAGGATTCAGAGGCTTAAGACAGCTTAACTTTAAAACATTTCAAAATATTCATGTGTATTCAGTGCTACATTTCATTAGTTTCCACCTCACCATGGCGACCAGCTGTCTGTAGCAGGATCTGTCCGGCGCTCTGGGGCTGAAGGTAGGTGTGACCACCTGTAGAGTATGTAACAAGTCCAGCTGAACTTCCCCCTGGTCCAAAGGTCAGGTAGGAGCTAGAGTTGGAGTCTGGAGGGTTGGGGGTGAGGTAGGGTGATGGAGTAAGGTAGGCCATGTGGGGTACAGATGTTTGAGGCTGATAAGACATAGAGCTACTCTGCTGGCTCAACTTTTCCGCAAAGTCATAGAGCAAGCTGAGGGGATCATAATAAACACATAAACAAGTATAAATATGTGTAACAATGCTGCTGACAAAGCACTGTAAGGTTTCAACTTATAATACCACCAGTCCAAAAAAACTGTCAGGCTGGAAGGTGTCTGACTTGCTTCATTTTTCTTGTCTTAAGTTTTTACCCTCACCAGTCCAAAAGGGTGAAAGTGTATTTGTTGTGTGTTTATTTAAAGCAAAGATTTTTTTATCCCCTAACTGCAATTAAAACACAGTCTAACATTTCAAAAATCTAGGTCTGTTTTTTGATTTTTTTCCTTTTTACAGAGTACTTCCAACATCTGTAATTTTGGTCAATTGATGGCTTCATTTCTGTAAAAGTGGGTCTTGCTCTGTATTGCATTTTGGGTTTTCCATTTCACCAGTGGAAACTCCACCTGGTGCAAAACAAAGATAATTTTATTCAAATCAATTTATTAACTACAACAGTCTCACAGTGTGACTTCTGAAATTTTTAGACCACCAGCTGTCACCGACTCTCTCTTACAACCAACTCTGCGTGAGCCATCATCATACAGGATCCCTCTGTGCCTACGCTTAATCTACCCTACCAGTTACTGCATTTCTTTAAATGTGAAGTAATCTTTAGTACACATACCACTGCTTATTGAGTTTTAAACTCACCTGGTATCATTTTGTTGAGACTGGGCGTCATAATGGGCTAAAGAGGCATCACCATCCAGAGCATCAAGAAAGAGAGGGGGTGTGTGGGCTGGGGTGTTGAGGAGAGGAGGATTGGGGCTTACAGATTGAAACGTAGCAGGAAACAGAGGGAGGCTGGCTCGTCTCAGAGGTGGAGGACTGTGCATTGGACGGGGGTGATGATACTCTGGGAAATTTCCCAAACCCGTTTCTCTTCTCCTAACCTGACCTTGAAGATAAAACAAATGAAAGAATACATCGACATTACATACAGTCATAATTCATTATCTTCTATTGTATTTAGGACTGAAACTCCCTTCTTCAAAAAAATAATACCTAGTGTAACTTAAATACATTTTAAATGTTTTAACTGTGTCTTTGATTGACCTGAAGGATGTATCGTTAACTAAGAAATAAAAGGCATTATAATGCATACACAAAGTAAAAAGAAGTTCAAACTATTACTTGTCTGACCACTTTTCTAGCGCTATATAAAACAGAAAATAATTAATTCATTACACCGACAGTTGGCTGCAAATAACAGGACTCCTGCTATTCCTATAACAGTACTCATATGTCTTTTTAAAGGACTGGTTTTCTTATCTTTAAAAGCAAAGAATAGAAAAGCTCTCTTCTTTAAGTTATGCAGTTTCTTTCCATCAACCTAAAAAATGAGAAGATGTAGCTAAAGGCTTAAGATACTGTTTTATTAAATAGATGAGGTCAAACACTGTTAGAACAAGTGTTAGAATGGTTAAATAACGAACAGAGCTAATTTAATAACGCAATCAGTCAGAGTCAAACTGAACATGAACTAATTAATCCACTCTCAATGAACTTTAAAGGAGCATACCCTGATTTAAATTGAAAAAGAAAACATTTCATAGAAAAAAAATCTATTAAAAATAATATTTTACTAAAGACAAAGGAACAATTATGTTTTATTAGTAGATGTTTGCATACCTGGGCTGTTAATGCTGTCCACTAGCTTACTGTAGGAGGGTGGGGTCTGTGTGGATATGGTCGGAAAAGCAGCTGCAGTGACAATATGTGGCAGCGAAGCAGCAAAGTGACCAGAAAAAGGGGGAACCCCTTTCCTAAACCAACGGAAAATGCACCATTTATGATGAATTTCACAAAAAAAAGACCTAAAATACAAATCACTGCACTTTGAGCTCTTCCTGCAGTACCTGGTGGTTGTCAGCATGGTTAATTGGGAATTGACTTTGTGATTTGGACTATTCAAACTGTATTCAGCTCTACTCAGTGCCGGTTCAGCCTCTGCTGTAATTGAACGCCCCTTTCTCCACTTTGCCCTGCGGTTCTGAAACCAAACCTAAAGAAAACAAGCAACATGGGGAAGAATAGGATTAAATGAATTTCAGGGAAAACTGCCACGAGTGCTAAAATAAAAATGGATGGCAAATGTGACAAAAACAATAAGGAGAAAAGTGTTCTCTGTGTTTCCATTATGTGTTCTTCTTTGAAATAAGTATACAACAGCACAATGAATCTCTTAACAAGAGTTTTTGGACACCAAACGAAGAGAAGGATGGTCTGACCATAATTCTCTGAGGAGTGACACCAACTGACGCAGCAATAATTTTCCTCTTCTCTGCATCAGGATAGTGATCCTCCTGGAACAGGGCCTCTAAACGTCCCAGCTGGTCTGAAACCCCCCAAGCACACACATATCAGGGAATTGAAAAGCACTCCAGTATAAGCTCACACAGTGGAACTATAGCAGACTTCAAAAAGGATTTAAGACTTGAATATTTTTGCATTTTCTAATTAGACTTCAGCAGAAAATTATTTCAAATGATTTCATATGAAAGACCAGCGCATGTAATAATTGTGAAACACAAAAGTTAACTGATATCAATAAAAAACAAAAACAGTAACAACAATAGTTATTAACCAAACAATCAGAAGATTTTTACTTTGAAACTCTTCTTTTTGCAACAGCTAAAGCTGTAAAGTGACTCTACTAGCTGTAAACATTTATACTGCATTTAAACAGCAGGTTTTGATGCTCGATTCAAATTTATTTTTCTTGTGATCAGTCACACCAGTATCTACATGCAAGCACTATCAGGATAGAGTGTAAATAACTCAGAACCACAAATTAACCCATATGTGCAGAGGGTAAATTAGACGTCACACACACAGCAGTGCACTATTTACAGAAGTAACAATGGATGCAAACATCTTTACAGTATTCAAATAGAATAAACACTTATTAAGGTAACAATAACAGTAAAGTCCAGCAACAATGAACTCGGCACAAACAAGCTTCTAAGGTCATGAAAAAATGAAACCCTGAAGAGAAACCTCTACAGGCAAGGTTAGTGCAGAAAAAATAATGTCATTTTGCTACATGTGAGCTCAGCTCTCTCTGCCCTTATAACTTGATTACATGAATGCAAATGTACCACACCACCAGCATAGTGTAGACAGACCTTTTTTTTTTTTCAATTAATAAACACTCCTGAAATTCTGCATTTTCGGTAATATGTTTACTCTTCTTGAACTACAATGTGACAGATGAAAATCCCACAACTCAGTTCCTGAGTGATGTTGCAAAATCATTTTTGGCTTCTACTAAAGAAATGCTTATATTGCTTGCAGAATAAACATTTCTAATATTTTATTGCAGTTGCTTAGATAGAGACTGACATCAGAAGGGACAGACATTTTTAATCATATGAATATTTCTCATAATTACTGCTAAGATGAAGCCAATAACAAAATCCTAAAAATGAGAAGGAAGCACTTTTCACACGTCACCTAGTAGCTTTAGAAAAGTATAAGCATTAACTTAAGTGCACACCCATTCTCACATGCTCAGGTTGTTGGCACAAAAAATAAATAAATGAATTATACGCCTCAGTTATGGAGCAGGTATTGCCATTTCTATACAGAAGTCTGTACAGATGTGTAATCAGAGTGATGACAGGGACCTAAAAATCGTAAAAAAATCTTTTAAAACCACTCACACTGCTGATGGCTTACAAACTATTGGATGGGTTTGTGCTTTAGTACTAAATATGCAAAGTGCTCAAAATCTGTATTTTAGTGTAAACATTCAAACTGGTGTACAAAGGTCAGATACAGGTCAAGTTTCCCTGCTGTGTAAATGTAGCCTTAGAGACTGTAGTTGTTGCAGAACAGCTCCGGCTCAGTCGGATTAAATAAAAGAATATTCCCATACACCCTCTGCTTGATTTCAATCTTTGTTTTGACTTTTCCATTTAGTCAAATTATTATGCTCTGATCCCCATTCATGCGGGTCAAACTCAAGGTTTTTGTCCAGATCTGGCCCCTACAGAAATATATCCAGTCTTCAGGAACCAAAAAAGGGGTCATAAAATAGTTTAAAAGCTTTTAAAGCACACAGAGCAATTTAAACATCTAAATAATTAGAGTAAAGTTAAAGTCAGAGCAGAGTATTCTTTATCATTTAAATTATGAAATTAAAAGTTTTATTGGTACAGCTGCAACCTGCCCTTTTTAAATAGTTGGTAAAGCTGCAGTGGCCAAATATAAAAATCAGTTTAAGCCCTCTGCTCTAATCTAAATCACTGTTGTGTAATTTTTGACAGTATGTTCAAAAAAGAATTTGTAAACCTTCCTTTCCTTCTTGTTTCTGCAGCATCTATAGCCCTTCAATCACCTTTACCCATTTTCCAATCAGTTTAATTCCTTTAATCATTCGTCTCCTAGGTGAAAGCTCATATCTTCATAGGTTTACCATTGTGCCATGTTCTTATTTCAGATGTCGACCATGATCTGTGAGATGAAAACTTGAAATGTTGTTTTATAAGCTAACCCTGCTCTATTGCTTTTCTGTCTGACTGGTCTGCTGTGTTCCTTTGCCTTCATGATGCTGCTTTTTACATGTAAAGATTTCCTTGTCAATCAGGTAATTATCCTGGAAATAAAATATAGTAAAAATCTGAAATCATTTAATCATATACCTTACTTAGAGGTGGCTACAGTTTTCTGAGTGACTTGGTTCACCTGTGCTGTAAAGAGTCCGAGTCTTCTTTCTTGGGGCAGGTGGAAGTGGGCAACTTTCCACCTTCTCAGACCCTTGTACCAGAGAAAAGCTGAGCACCCGACCTCTGCCCCTCTTGCTGTAACGGACAGATCGTCGAGTGGAGTCCACATGAGTCAGCTCCATCTGCAACCATTTTTAAAAGAAACCTTTATATCAAGAACAAATTCCATCATATTCTGCTTCATTATGTTTACTCATCCCTATTGCCTCCTTTTTAGAAATCGTATTCTACACACTTTCCATGTAAAAACGGATACTTTTCCAGACTAAAATTTCCAAGGTTATCAATACGTTTAAGTCTAACTTTATAGAATGAATTCAAAACAGGACTATGAATTTGTGGTAAGTCTAGAGCTGACATGCTTTAAATACTAAAACAGGAAAAAAAAAGAAGTGGGGATAGGGGTATCAGTCTAGAAAAACAAATTATTAGCACATATCTAGAAAATGCTTAAATAATTCCAAGGTTTAGAGCTGTTGAACATTATAACCCACTGAAAGCAGTGCAGCTGTATGTTTCTAACAATAGAAGTTGGCTCAGGTCCTCAAGGAGCAAGCAATTAATTTTGAGTGTTGGCTGCTTATCCCCCCCACACAGACACACACTCGCCCTGTCATTACTTGCATGCTTATACTCAAGAGCTGCAGCAAACAGATAGTGATTCGCAAACTTTTGTGTGAACCGGTTAGTCCATTAAAAGAAAAAAAGAATCTGCTTTTACTTAAGGCCTGAGGTTGTTTTCAAGTTGTTCATCTAATCTAGAAGCCATTTTTCATGAAAAAATGGACTATAGTTTATGCAATGTAAAACGAAATATAAAATCTTTCAACTAATGAATTTGTGAAGGTGTTTAAAAATCCTTTATGAATCTTGTCAAAAAAGAGATTATCTATAGTATGTATAGTAGTATACCAGCAACATGCCTCCCTACGATGGCACACATTTAGAGGGTGTGATTTGACCAAGATAAAAACTAAATTAAGGAATTAAAGAGAGGAAGCTTGGATATAAAGATTTCAGCGATAATAAATTATGAATGAACCGATGACTTGCCTGGTGGCCAGAATTATGCACGTTTTGATGACTTTAACCACTGAAAAAAACAATATTTTCTTAAACCAGCTCTTAACACTTCAAAAATTGTGACAGACGGGCCTTCACACTTAAGCAGATCTTCAGTGCTCACAGCTCTGTCTCTCTTTCCAGGAAGGCACATTAATGTCAACGTGAAATGCATAAAGAGATGGGATTGAAGGATGCAAGTAGAGTTGCAGCTCATTTAATCCCTCTTTGCCTGGCTTATGTCCAGAGCCCAATCAAATATAAATCACCCTAATTAGCAGACAAACTGGTTCGTGAGTATTTTTAAATAAATAAAGTACAGATTTGTTAAATGTCTCAGAATAAAGTCAGGTGTTCATTTTTTTTTTTGAACCGCCATTAATTAATGTAACAAATAGAAATATTTTAAATGTTAGAGATAAGTTACAATTCTAAGAGCAAAGGTGATCGTACATGCTTTACAATAATATTATTTACAAACAGATTAAAAACTGGTTTGATAAAAATAAATAAATGAATAAAAGATTAGCAGTTTCACAATAAATCCAATCCTGAGGTAGAAATGCTTGTACTGAATAAGTATGAGCTCAGTTCTAGCTACAGTGGCTGTTAATTGTTTGTTTGCTTATGTCGTATAGGAGCACATTAGAAAAGTATCAGTTCTCGTGTGATTAACACTCATTTAAAACATTTGTAAATTTCAAAAACTGTTTTGATGTTTATGGACTCAGGCTGTAAAGCTTTAGGATCATTTTCTATTTAGGGGGAGATTCCAGAAAACAGCATTATATTGATTATGATTAATGCACATTCTTTAGACATTCCCTGACTCAATCGAAATATATCAAGATGGGAAGGACTCTTAAGGCAAAGTGGAGGTGTGTCAGCAGTCACTATGATCAATGCTAGGAGCCTTCATGCTTCCTATCAAAGCTATTTTAGCATTAGTTCACAATGTTACTATTGCCAAATGACAATAAGGAATCCCACAATCCTTTGAGTGACATGACATACGCACAACACACCTCACAAAACTAACAAAAAGAAATTATTTAAACTCTGTTTGACACCTGCAAACGTAAACACCACAAGTTCTGAGTTTTATAATGAAGAGATTTAACCATTTGCTACATTTCTGTAATTTGCATTTTTGTAGCTCTCTTTAAGATGGCCTTAATCTGAAAAACATCATCCATGTTTATTTCCACCGTGTTATGATGTTGGCATGGCTAAAAGCTGATTACAAACAATCATGGACAGTTTGCTTTATATTACAGGTGTGTCGTCGTCTAATTTAGATCCTGTTTAATTTTGGTAGAGAACAGAATCAAGATCTGGATAAGATTTTATTTTTTCTTTAACATTGATAGGTATGACAGGACTTTTCAAAGAGTGAAGGGCGTCTCACCTGGGGGGGGCAGGGCTTTAGAAAAGCCAGCTACCTAGTCTGTCTATGGCTGTCTGTGGAGATCAAGTTCCTCCATCTCCAAATAAGCACTGCAGGAAGGTCTTGTCCTGTTTACATCTACATACCTGTCTGAATGCAGCAACACCAGTGTTCTAATAAGATGTGCATGGTTTCTTGCAGTAACACTTTGCTCAGCTCAACTGCATACAGATTTGACTGACAGAACGAGCTCCATGCATGAGATCTGAACAGTTTTCTTGCTTCTAATTGTGATTGAATACGATTGTTCAACTGTGCAGTTGTATTAATCAACGTTATAAAATAAAGTATGTGCAGTGAATTAGTCTATTTTAAAGGTTAATAGATGCTTTTCTTTTCTATAAAGTATATGCTATTAAGGCTCCAGCAATTATATATTTAAAGCCCTCTACAAAAATGATTAATTTATGTAATATCTGATAATCACTGCAAAAGCTACACTGACAAAAATGGTACAATTTTAAGTAACTTTCAACCATCGTTACTTTAGGTCAATGATTTAGGAAAGAGCCTCTCAATCCTAAAACAATAATAAAAAATAAAAAAAATCTAAGTTCTTGTGGCTTTTGACCGTGAATAAAAGAAAACATATTTCATGTTGAAGGTGCTGCTGTTGTACTGAATGAGAAAACAGGCTTGTTATAAGCTTCAGTGAAGCTCCATCACCAGCTGATAACTTCACACCTTTAAATTAAGCTTTAATATCCAAATGCCATTTTCACAGGTGCTTCATTAATAACGCAGACGTTTGTAGGTGTGCATCATTTCATGCACATTAGGTTGTAATTATATATGGCAAATGAGTTATTAAACACCTGCTAGTTTCCAATCAAAGGCACAGAAGCATTTTTAAAACTCAGGATGGTAACAGTCAGACCCAGTACAACCTAGTCACACAAACCAGAATTTGTAGAAAATTAAAAATCTTATTTATAAAGTTTCTTTTCTAAATATGCAAGAGATATTACAGCAACAATACTTCACCTGAAGAGTCTGGGACTTCTGCTGAAGGAGATGGTGCAACTGAGAGGGGCTGTGGGGTCTTTTTGTCCCGTGGGAATGAGGTTCTGCAGACTGGATGGGAACTGGTGGCTGGGGTGAGAACAGGACTGGAACAGTAATCGGGGGGCAATACAGCCCAGTCGCCCCAATACCAAGATAAACTGGATCAGACAGCTCACAGCTGTTCACCAGGCCAACAGAGGGCTCAATCTGAGCAGAGTTCTCCTCTGAGCTCAACACTGAGATTTCCTGCATCTGACTTTTCTTCTCCCACTCCAACTTCTGCCTGACATCCTCCTTTCCTCCTTTCCTTGTTCTCACATGCTCATTTTGTTTCTTCCCTCGCCTCCTCCTGCTCTTTTTTGGCTCATTTTTCTTCTCTACAACCTTCTTAAATTTACTCTCTTGCTTATCAGCAACTGTTTTATTGCTAATTTTGGCATCTTTATCTTCCTTCTGAACATCCTGTGCCTCCTCTTCCTGCCTACTCTCAGGCTTCACCTGCATCGCTTCCTCCTTCTCCATCAGCTCCTTTTCTGACACAACAACTTTATTTTCTTCGCTCTCCTCCCCCTCGTTCCTCTCTTCATGCTTCGTGTCCTCTCCTTTCTCTTCATTATCCCTCTGATTCAACGATCTTTCGTCACCTTCTTCCCTCTTCTTTCCCGTCTTATCTTTAGTGTCCTGTTTATCCAAATCTTCCAGTTCCTCACTCAGCAGGCTTGAACAATCTGGAACAGGTAAATATAAGAGCATTGGAACCTTTCCCCCCCATTTGAATTACTGCATGAATTCAATATAAAGGAGATTAGTAAAACATGACAATGCTTTTTAAAATCATTTTGTTCAGTAAAGTTTTCCTCTTCAATATTGTTCTAACAGTGGGATTATCTACCATTTTTTCTGATCACATACCTCTGGAATGTCATTCCTAAACATCCTACCAAAGGTTGTTTTTTTTTTTTTACTTTTTTATCAAAGGGAAGAAAATAGGCAAGATTGAGAAATTTGGGATGTGTCAGGCAGCAACAAAATTGCCAGTAAAACACGACTGCACTGCTTAGAAAATATATCCATGTGGTACAACAGTACCAGTAGTGACAATGGCTTGCAAAAGTGTTTATATTCAGTTGACTATTTTAAATTTTGCTGCAATAAAAGAAAAACTCTGATGAACTCCCAGTAACTCTAAATGAAACACAGTGCAACCAATAGTCTGCAGATGTCACCCGTTTAAAAAAAAAACATGGGACAATACCCAAGTGATTCTATCTATTTACAGTAGTTCTGAGAACAATAGTAAATAAACAGCATCAAGGAAAAGAAAGCATAGGGGTCAAGGAGGAAGTTGTGGAGAAGTTTAAATGAGCATGGTAACTCTGGAGGAGCTGCAGAGATCAGCAGTTAAGCTTTTAGTTAAGCACTTCATCCAATCCCTCATTCCACCAGAGTCCTTGTTCCAGGATTAGGTTTAGATTGAATGAGGGGGGTGTAGAGACACAAGTCTATGTATGCATTTTAAACTGTGACTGAATAGAAACACATTATAGTGAAGCATTTGAAGAGTTTAGGGGTTCTTGTTCTGCTTCAAGCATAACTAGATAATAAAAAGCAAGACTTGCAACTATTTTTCCTTTGCCCCCCCCAATTCTTTAATATGTGACTTTCTGCATATTCTGTTCATTTAATATTAGTTACAGCAACGCACAAAGGGACACTGAACCAAATTACAATCCCAAGTTTTCTAGCTTTTTGGGTTTTTTTTTAAATGATAAATCATTTTTAAAAATGTACAGTTCTGATGTGGCATATTCAATATCCTGTAAAATTTAAACAAACACTTCATGATTTAATCACAGAATTCAGTCTTAGTCATTTCATTAATTCTTATGAATGATAAAACGCAAGAACTGATTTTTCCAACATTAATTTGGATCCTTTGAAGAACAACAGGAGAAAAATTGAAAAAACAGTCTCTACAAAAATATCAGTCAGGTAAGGCATCAGCACAATGCAGGTGTCAGAGTTGCTGCCTTGTTAACAGCGAAACATTGTGGTGGCAGTATTATGCAGTGAGAACAGTCAGTGTTTTGATTAAAGGTATAGTAGTTATTCACTGCATTAAAAGTTTTTAGTAATGCCTAAACAAATCCAGACCTAAAAAAAGAAAAACAAACAGAAAAATCAGTGGAGATGTCCAAACAATAACTTAAAAATATAATATACAGTATTTACGCAAAAAAAAAAATAGGCATATGGAACAGAATTGAAAAAAATAAATTTTTTCATTTATAAAACTTACAAAAAACAAAAGTACAGTATGTAGAATAGGTTTAATTAAAGTAAACTGTTTACTGTACTTTCACTCAATCTGCAAACGAAAAGGAAGACTCAGCAGACAAAAACAATAACATTTACCCAATAAGCCTTGAATACAAAAAAAATAATAAGAAAAAAAAGTCTTCCTCAATGGTGAATATTTGTTTGAAGCAACCTTGTTTACACTAGGTGAAGTCACTTACAATGGATGGAGTAGCCAGACATTTTACTGCCAAGAATAGTAATATTTGATCATATTTTTCCTCAACAAAAAGTAAGAATTACAATCCTGTAAAACTACTAAAAGTTTTTTTTGTTCGCTTTTGTTTAAGTTACTAAAGTAAATGGAATAAATGTAACTAGTTACTACCCACCTCTGCTTTAAGGTTGTGAATATATATA
>JAUZNJ010077542.1:0-24568 GCA_034780135.1 Jordanella pulchra
GAAGGGAAGGGAAGGGAAGGGAAGGGAAGGGAAGGGAAGGGAAGGGAAGGGAAGGGAAGGGAAGGGAAGGGAAGGGAGAAATTTGTTTTCATATTAAAGTAAATCATCCACTGATAGCTTTTTCAGAGGAGTCACGTTTTGAGTTTATTTCTCCCTTCTCCTACTAGACTTTTCCTTCTTTATGATTTCAACTACTTAGATCTCATGTTTGCAACTTTATGTTTAAGTTTTAGAGATACTAAAAGCACTTTGATGAAGTTAAACCTTTAGTCCTGAAATGGTATTTTAAACATTGCTTTTCTTTTTCCTTTTAGAACTCCACTTTAACTAGTTTGGTTTCATATTATGTTTTGTTTCTTTACCTATCTTAATATTTCATTCATGTCAAAATATGAGTCTAACTCCTAATGGTTGTTTTTTCTTCTTGTAGTAGATCGTTCTGATATGTTTATTTATTTCTATGTTACTTTAGTGTTTTTTTTTTAAAGTTAGCATTTTTTAATGATATTTAAATCTCATCCAAGAAAAAATATTGTCAACTGATGAAAAAGAGAAAACATATTCAAACTGAATGTCGATTGATATAAGACAAATAATTGTGATGAATTATAATAGGTTTCATGAGATACATAAGAGTCTTAATACCTACCTGCAATAAGGACAGCTTATCAGGAATATTCATTTCTTATCTAAACGCTAAAACTAACAAACCTCTAGAATCTTTTCTCACTCTGTGGCATTTTCATGAATGTCAGTAAACTTTCCATAGAGACTCCACTGCAGAACATTACTTCACTCCCCATATTTTCTGCTACCTATGAGGTAAGGGGCCTTCTTAGTGGAGACCTTCGTCGGCTTGATCAATAATTTCGTGCCGTGTAATTATCTCATCATTGCACTCATTAATTACACTTTCAAGGCTCATTTCCAGGATTTGGCTGCAGATGCCCCACTGGTGGGAGCATCCAGAGAGGTGACGCTGACTGAGTGGCGGCGGAGGAGAGAGCGCGATGCCTGATTAATACTCTGTCTCTCTGTCTTAAGTTGGCCGCCACTCGACAGGGAGTAAAATGCAAGCGCTCTGTCACCTGAGACTCCACAAAATGGAAGACAAACGAGGTCTTTGTTGGCAAAAATCAATACTTTCCTCTTGTGAGCCAAATTTAGAGAGAAGGCAGCTTTTATATCCTGCTGTAGGCTTTTGCAGCGAATTTCATGTGCAGCACATTTGACTGCATGATGAATAAGGCAAAAAAAAAGAAATAATGAAGAAATGAAAACAAAGCTCATTTAGTTTAGAGAGCAGCACTCATGAAAATGTGGGTGAGGGAAGATAATAATTTTAATACAATAACTACAAAAAATAAAGAATTTAGCTGAAACTTAATCCAGAGTTATTATGTGACACTGCTAAATGTAATCACTTTCCTTGCCAACCTTCCCATCTGCTCTGAGGGCGGGGTTGCCACTCTGCCTGAATAATTTCCTCAGACCCAAACAGCTGTTGGCTGCTGCTGTTGCATCATGTTCCCCTGACTACAGCTGGATTTGCTGGGAGAAGAAGTTTAAAAACATAGCTTCAACATATTACAGTACTTGTGCACAGATCCTTTTGATTACCTTTGTGCAACACTTCAATGTAGGAAAACCTCAAGTATATGTCCCAGAATACATTACTGAGCAAACTCTTCTGTTATGACCTTATGTCCTCCATCATCTAGTTCTGAATTCACTAGTTCAAAAGCAACACTGACAGGGACGGTAGGTATGTGGACTCTGTGTACATCTGAGAATAGAGGCAACTGGAGATAAAACAGAAATGAGCTCACTGATGCCATCTGGTGTCTGTTTCCCCACTGTTGACTTCAAAGTAAATATCAGTAAAAATGGCATCATGCAATTTTTTTTTGATGTTTTTCATTATTTATTTGAGCAATAGACCAAACATCAGGCGATCCAAAATTTTGAAGTAAACGGATATGTGTTTTGTGTGTGTTGTGTTGTGTTTTTTTTTTTTTTTCATTTACAGATTTGAAAAAAAAAGACATTTAGATGTGGTATTCTGCCACCTTTAAAGAGACGCCCAAAGGTCAATAAAATGAAGGGTCAGCAAATACTAATCATTTCTAATTACTAATTTTATCTCAGTGTAAATACCCCTTCTGTAAAATTGGGCATTTTTAGAAGATTTTAAGGATTTATTTTGAGGGTTGTTGCCATAACAAAGAAGAAGTCATGTTTGAGGTTTGTCTCAAACCATTTCATGAATTTCTGCATTTCCAAAGTTACACATGGTGAAAGAGTAACTTTCTATTGCAAAAAAAATTCTTATGTTACAACTTGTTTTTACTTTTGCATATTTCTCCACTGATATATGAAATTCAGTGTAGTCAAGTGACCCAATTAATAAACGCAGTCCAAAAGAGAGTTGAGGTGATAAAGCCATAGCTCTGGTTTATAGTTTGTCAGGAGCCATGTAGAAGAGATGTCACTGTCTTAGTTTAATATGGAGGTGGCAGCATCATGCTGTGGCATGTGTTTCTGATCAGATGAAAGTTTTAACCGCTATTCAGGCAACAAAGTAACATCTGGAAAATGATTAAACTAGAAAAAAACAAAACTTATGTGTTACCTTTACATAAGTTTGCATTAAGACCCCATAACTGTTTGTTGTCAGCAGATCAGACCCCCATTTGGTGTTAGTTCCCCCCACACCTGTGGAGAACATGATAAGAGGGTCCTTGATCTGTCTCTTCTTCAAACCAGTTGAGATTCTGTAGGCAGTGAAGTTATTCAAATCAAATCATATTTATGTTAGAGTCTGGGGCAGGACAGGAAAACAGATGTTTACAGATGTTCTTCATCCAGACTATGTGAGCTTCAGCTATTCTGCTAATTAGAATGTTCAAGAATTGAAGTTATTTAAACACAGCAGCATGTAGTTTGATTCAGCTTTGAGCCTCGGAGTGAGATTACAAATGCCTGCCACAAGTTTTTTTAAAAACCAAAAAAAATAAATGGAAAAAAAGTAAATCCCATCCTTTTATTTCCGTTTCACAGTTAGGGATTATTCTGTTTTGCACTATCAAATAAAATACCATTTAAAAAAAAACTTTTTTATGGTATACAAAATTTACTTAAATTTTATTTCTTTTTAAGTTCAGCTGAATATTTTTACACAAGTGAAAACCTCCTGAGTCATTATGATAGTTAATGAAGCTTTTGCCAGTCTAGTGTCACAGTAGAGAGAGCTACAACTTCTGAGATGTATGATTTTGGAATGTGGTAAAAAAAAATAGAGGGAGTAATGGGGAAGAGAAGAATAAGAAAAGTAAAAAGAAGAAGGAGGAGGAGGAGGTAAGGGGTTAAAGAAGGAGAAACAGCTGGGTTTGGTCATGATCAGGACACAGCTGCCAGCACAGATGCATGATCGAAGGCTTAGGGCAGCCCAGGTCCAAACAAGGAGGAGTTTTATGCCTCAGCTGCAGAGAAGTCAACCGGGAAATGATGGATAATAAAGCTGTTAAAGCAGGAACCTCAATAAAATCATAGAATCCCTCATACAGGATGTTGATTTAAAAAGAACCAACAAAACCTATTGTTAAGATTTACCATAAAATGTTCCTTATTATACACTTTGTCTGACTTTTTATAATAAATTTGACTTTGGTTCAAACCCAATTAAATCGCAATGCAGTTTTGTCCAGCAGAGGGCAAACTCTTTCTGCAGTATTTGCACCAAAACCAGTTGAAGTCTAGATGCCTGAGCAGCAGAACCTCACACTTGTCTTCTGAGTGTTGTGAAGAGAAAACATTCATTTTGAGCTCAGCGCTGCTCAATCAAGACGCTAAAGCTGCGCAAAAGGCTTGGTTTTTTGGGGGCTCTATAAAGGTATGCTCTGCTTTCACTTCGAAAACTAATTTCCCACCCGGATACACAATCTTAGTCGTTTCATTCCCCCCCCCTTGCTCCAGGCAGGAAATGAACACAGGAGGTTTTGTGCTTCGCAACGGCGGGGGTTGGGACCCCCCACCCTTCCCAACGACCTGACTTGATGTAGGGAGATGAGACGGGAAACAGGTGTCACCCATGACCTTCACTGTTCAAACACTACAGGCCGCACAGGCAGGGGTTTGCTGTGAAGGGGAGAGATGGGAGGGGGTGTAGCTGCCTTTTTAGCATTTTGTTTTCCTCTCCAAAGCATTAGTTGCCTTCTCCTAACCAAATATGAGATAACCACACTTCAAGGTTTATCAGCGCAGATTATTTTCATCAGGACTGATGTGAACTGTGTGTTAAACATGGAGTTCCCCATGGTGCTCACCCCAGTCTCACCTCGGTCAGGAAAGATGAACCCTCAGTCAAAGAAAAAGGGAACACAAAGTAATAACCTCCAAATCCCTGCGGCGAGCTTATGTGAAGCCCGAGACGATTGGGAAGTCGGGAGCTGCCGGTTTCTGTGTCCTCGGCATGTCTGTCAGCGGTGCTCCTATCACCCACTCTGTTTTCCTCATAAGAAAAAGATTAATTCTGCAGATTATCAAGCCCCAATAAAGTACTTACTGTTAACTGGCAACTGAGATAAGTTGATGCCTTGTTTGGAAGTGATTAATGGGCGGTCAAAGTGAGGTAAAGGACACGGTGGAACGTCCCGTGCATGGATAAATCTGAAGGTTGTAAATATGGAGGCAGGTTTAAAGAGGGATAATCAAAGGAAGATGGAGCAGCAGACTCAGAAAGTAACTAAAAATATATGACATTTGTGAATTACGAGAAAAGGAATGTTTGTTTTTTTAAAATTGTTTGTAAACCAAGAAGTGTGATGCGTGTTTGTATGCAGCCTTATAGTTTGGCTTATAGAACCATTTGGAGCAAATTTTTCACATCTAGATATATTAGCTCCTCCTTCTCTGTAAACTTAGTACAATGAATATGGATTTAAAGCATCTATTACTAAGTCTCGCCAATTATCCTACGTGCTTTGATGGAAACTACTCCAACGTAGCTGTTGCTGTATGTTTAGGGTGAACCTCCATCCCAATTTTAAGGTCTTTTGCAGCCTCTACCACAGCACCCTCCTGCATTGCCTCGTATTAAGCTCCATCCATCCCTCCATCAACTCTAACCAGCTTCTTTCTCCCTGCTAAAGGAGGACATTGCTGGAGCATGATGCTGCCTCCACCGTGCTTCACTTTAGGGATTTTGTTCATATAGAATAATCTGCAGCCAAATCATTAAGTTTGATCTTATTTAAACATTTTCTTCATGTCCTAAGAAGAGTAAAAACATCAAACAGTGGTTTTAAGATAACATTTCAACAATAATTCAACTGTGAACATCTCAAAAATAAGCACAACTGACCCCCTTATCTAAACACAAAAGAAAATGGCAAAACTTAAAGCTACTAAGACATGAAACATGCACCTAAAACTCACAGCCTGGACAAGGAGGACAGTTCAAATAGAAGCGGCCAGGAAGTTAACTGTGGAGGAGCTACAGGGATCCAATGCTCAGGTTGGATTATTAACTGTCTCACATATCAATGCAACACATTTTATCTTTGTGTAAAAGTGGAAGAGAAGAGCCATTATTAAAAATTTATCACAGCATCTATTACGATTTATGTAAGAGACACAAAGGTAAAAATAGAAAAATGTACTTTGGTTAAAGACAATTTGCTCTGGATTATATCAGTTGGATGGCTATGGATTGCACACCACACTTGTTTCTCTTCAGTTCCACAATAATGCACCAGCTTGTATTTGTCAACAACATAAAATCCCAAATAATTTTGCCACCTTTGCCAAAGAGGTTATGTTTTTTATCAGCGTTTTTTTTTCTGCTTTTAAAATAACTAGAAAAGCAATGGATGGATTCTACTGAATTTTTCAGAGAAGGTGTGTACCGTGACTGACAAGAAATGATTACATTTTGGTGATGATCTGAATCCCCATGTAGATTCACCTTCTTTTCATTTTTGAAGCATTCTGTGAATACAGGTATCATCTTAAGGTGAACGTCACAATATGTCAGAGGACATTAGTTACTTGGAGGAGGTCTGCGAGTCTCTGAGTGCTTTTCTAGTTTATATCTGTAGTTGTAATTTGATCGAATTTGGAAAAGTTCAGTTTATCTTAACTATTAATATTATCAGCAAAGATCCACATAAAACGTGACCAATAGAAGAGATTCCTCTTAGAAAAGAGTTGAACTCATTCCCCTGAGTAATCCCTCTCTGACACATTAACAAACAGAATACCCCAAATAAAGACAAGCATTCCCTGGTTGCTGTTCCATTCAGGCTGTACATCAAATACACGTATGTATGTCAAAGCCTGATAGTCATTATCTCACCACAGACATGGCCATAGGTTTCTCTAACCATTTGTCTATAGAAGGGCGCCTGCTTATGGACTAATGGTTATCCTGGTTGTGCGTCTGTGGTATGAGAATGACAGCCAACTGTTTGACACTGAGGCCGCAGAGACAGATGGCAACCAAATGCCTTTTATTGCCTGCCCTTACCACTTGTGTGTCCCAATCACATCAGTCATGAAAACTACAGGGACTGCATGACACGAATGGGGTGACTATTTCTTCATCTACAAAGCTCTACAGGCCCTCAGATCAAAACTGATGCTCTCAAACAAATAGTGAATTATGTGTTTTGCATGCGGATCTGCACAGCATATTTTTCCTTGTGTGTGTGCGCGTGTATTTTGTGTACACGCTGTGTGTAAATGTTTGCATGTATGTGCGTATGTCTTTGAGCTTTAACGGTGTCGTGTTGCGCTGTTATGTGCTGATACAGGGCCTGAAGTCACAGGTTGCACCTGGTGTGTAAGAGCAGTTCGCCAGCTGCTGACGCTCGAGTGTCAGATGCACACACACACACACACACACACACACACACACACACAGATATATTCGTACAGTATGCAAGAGGCTGTATGTATGTTTGTTCATTCCATTCCTTACACTCGTGCACATGTATGCACGCGCCTTCAAACTGACATAAGCTCCCTCATAACACGCATGACTGGCAAAGGATGAATGTGCTCAGCTATGTTCAGGCAAAAACTATAAAGCAGACTTCCTGCTACAAACTACACCAAAGGATAAAATGATCTGAGCTGCTTTATCAGAATTGTATCATATCTGGCACGAATTAGCAAAACGGATATGTAGAAATTTACTTATTTATGGAATTGAGAACTTGGGAATTTTATGGGCAATTCTGGATGAAGATGTTATGAATCTAGAAGCTTTTGATTAAATTAAATCACAAAATTTAGGTTAACTATCTCTGAATCTAATTAAAGTGTTAAAACAAGAAAATGCAAAACTAGCTTTGGGATTCATAAAGCTGGGTAAACTAAATTAGACTAAGGCACAAGCAAATATTAGTGGGGATGTGTGTATGGATGTGCTTCATTCTTGATTCTGAAATTTAAAAATGCTTGTTGTGTAAAGCTTAAAATAAACTATGCAAAGGCTGAAAATTACCATGAAATCTCTGCACACGATGAGTGTGAAGAGCCTCTGTGGGATTGGAAGCCCAAAAAATACTTTGTCATGAAGGTGACCTATTTCTGGCTCACTTTTAAAAGACTAAGAGCTGGAATTAAAAGATAAATATTTCTTAGTGCAGACAAACAAAATGCTGAGTCTTTCTTTTTATACACCATTTGGATCGATTTGACTGTAGATTAGTTCTTCAGTAGAGACAGCAGATCTATGAGCACCGCAACAATAAATATATTAAAGATAAAGTAACCGTCCAGTTTGAGTCAAGCTTCAGCTGTTAGGCAGATGGGCTCATGTTGGACTCTTGGGATGTAGAAGAATTTATGATTGGCAAAGAAATTGCAAGGTGCAAAGACGACTCTAATGAATGAACTAAAACACAGTTTCTTTATTATGGAGACTAGGAGATAATGATCATTTACTTATGGAAAGGTTAAAATACTGAAGGATACTGTGCTTTTCACCTTCACTGTTCACTATTTTATAGACGAACAGCCTCAATAAATCTGATGAACAAATTAACAGATTAAACTTTTACATGTACATCGACCATGCAAACAGTTCAACCCTAACAGCTCTCATGCACGCAGCCTGAGACCAGCTGTGCCTCAAAGCTGTAGAATCCAGCAACTGGAGCTTCCCCCCATCCCACCCCTATGGGTGAAATATCACACCACATTTCTGGCATGAAAACCCAAATTAACAAAGGGGATAAACTCAACATGAAAAGCACAAAGAAAACATGTGCAAAACAAGTTTGGATGAAAAAAAAACTATTTAAAGTACCTTGAAAAAACAGTCAGAGTCATTGAACTTTTTTAAGTGACAACCAAAAACTTAGAATAGGAAGGATACATGATTATTAATATTTTTAACGGGTAAAATGTGTGTATTGCATTCATCCAATCCTTAGTCAATAGTTTAGAAAGACACCATTCAATTACAGTTACCAACTTTAAGTTGTGCCTGTACAAGTTTTGCTAAAATGTAGCCAAATCTTTGTAAAACAGTAAAGTCTCAAAACAATTTCTACTTAACATCCCGTTTAAACGATTTTAAAAGATATAACAAATTAAAAATATATATATAAAAATAAAAAGTTATTATCTCGAAGAACGCATTCAAATAGTTGGTATAATTATCACCCATCAAAAAGTTAAAATACATATATATGTAAATGTACACTTCTACATGCATACACACACATACAATGTCTCCCAGAGGTTTTTAAAAATCTTTGAGTTGTTGCCCTGACAAAGGCCAGAATTGGTATCGGTGTCTGGCTTCCTTACTCCCAACATGCACCTGGGTGTGTTTGTGAAAGATCAGGACGGGCCGGAACGAAGGAGCAGCTATGTCAATAGCACCAAAAAAGGAAAAATAAACATTTCTGGTTGAGGTGTTGGTTCAGTTATTTCTCTCCTTAAATAGTTTTACCTCTGTTCATTTTTGTCACCGTGCCATCTTGCGTAACTTGAAAGGTTTGTTTTTTATTTTTTTGTCTCTTTAAGTGTTTGCTTTTACTAGACTTGTCATGTAACAACTGTAAATGAAGTATATAATGGCTTGTTTCTTAGGAAAAGTGGTTGTTGTTACAGGGATTACACAGTAGGAGAACCGTTGGCGATCAACATTTCTTCTCTGAGCTCTTGACGCAGCACAGAACAGTGTGTGGTGGGGCGTTAACCTCTGTGCTGGGAATTCTACTTAGTTAAAAAAAAAAATGGAACCTCCAGCAGATGAATACTGCTCTTTAACACTGGACTTTCCCTTCCCAAAGATAGTCCAGTGCTTTCTCTGCAGCTCTCCAACTCTGCACCACCTGCTGGACCGACTTCTGTCAGAATCTGTTCAAACCGAGGTCCATTCTGTCCAGCATGATGTGGAGGAAATTCCAACTAGAGTCCATCATGTTTTTAGCTTTATAACAGGGTAGGAGTCAGAAAAATCCCACCCTAATAAAACTGTTAAATCAAATAAAGCGATTAGATCACACTGTATTTTGAGATTTTTAGCAGAGTTGGTGAAGAGAAATACACCTAAAACTTATTTTTGAATAAATTAGGTTAATTTCAAACATTTCGTAAAACGTGCTCAAATAAATGAGTTTAATTTGACCTATAGACATGTAGCATGAAGACATGTAGCAATGGTTAACTCTAAGGACTCCAATCTGTGAAAGCCCCGTCAAGCACTAAGGCCTCCTTACATGGGTCACACCCTTTACCACAGCCATGCCCCCAAAATCAAATTCTTTATCCAAAAGAAGAAATCTCTCAAAACTGTCCTATGACAGTTCTTGGCTTTGAAAACAAGGTTGACTCACACTGTGTGGGACAGGAAATTGGGTTTTTTTTTATTTGCAATTCTAATAGACTACAGTATATCAATTTTCCCTTTTTTAAAGCTGTACCCTTCTGTCCGTCCTTCCTTCCTTCCTTCCTTCCTTCCTTCCTTCCTTCCTTCCTTCCTTCCTTCCTTCCTTCCTTCCTTCCTTCCTTCCCTCCTTCTTTTCTCCTCCCTCTTTCTGTTGTCCCTCAAACCCATTTTCCATTCCATCTTTTCTTTTATTATTCCTCCTTCCTGCTTGTTTAGGATTTTTAGTTGAAGGTCTGTAAAAATGCGAACCTGCCATTTCTCTGTATATCCATTTACAGTAATTAGTAATCCTGATGTTGAGGTAGAATTTGTTAAATGTTTTAGTTGTAATATAAATGATTTCAGGTTTTATGTTAACACCCACCATAACTGCTTTTTGTAGTAAAGGTATAAATCCTCCATCAGAAAATGATAGATGAGGCTTGTAGGGATTTTAGGCATTAAGCTGGAGATTCCCATCAACACTCAGACTTTCTCATAGATCCCACTCTTGCCACAAACAGCCCCTCCTTGACAGCAATGGTCAAAACAAGATTCTTTCAATAGGAGAGCCTCTGCAGCTGCAACCTCTAAAGCGCTAACAGACAATTGGAGGCTTTGGTTGCCTTGGCAATATATTGCTTTCTACCAAGCCACTGCAATGCTCTAAAATGTGAACAAAGCTTGAAAAAGCCAAACAATAAAACCTTTCCTTAATACCTCTCCATCTTTCCCACAAATGAAGCATTCCTGAAAACAAGAAAAAAAAAAAAACCAAATGAAGACACATTGAACATTTTTGCTCACAGATTAAGATGCATAAAGCATCCTTGCGAGGTCCAGGGGCTCCTCATGCCTCATTTGTTATTGCGCTGCATTTCTTTTTCAATTAAAGGGGCATGAGAAGGCCTGGCATGGGTGTGTGACATGTCTTGTCGACCATTGCGGTGTGTGTGGATGTTTTCAGTGTGGAAGCATGTGTGTGTGTGTCCTCTGTATACAGAGCCCATCTGTTTGGTGGCCGGACACAGTCTGGGAAAGTGTGTGCAAGCGAAGAATTCACACACAGCACAAAGGTCCAATTATGAGCACCCACTTGGAGAAGCAGAGGGAGGAGTAAGGGGAGGTTGGTGTGGGGAGGGGGGGATAATAGCGGTTTGTCCATCTCTGGAGGGGGTCTGATGGTTTCCTTGCCTCTCACCTCGCCCTCCTCTCTCCTCCCTGCCCCACCACAAACAGATATGCGTCAACACGCACAGAGCAGGGATGAAATTCCCGGTGAGTAAAACAAGTCCACTCTTTCAGCAGTTTGAGGCTGTTAACGACGGGTAGAGTAAAAACAGCCACCGTTTATAAAAACACCCAACGGAAACAGGCAAAGAAAAGTCATTTTACTACAACAATGTCTTTCCTGAGAATTTATCAGCTGAGGTAATGCTAAGCTAGCCAGTCTTTCCCATAAATAAGTCACACTTCTTTCAGAGATAGTCTGTTGCTGCTTGCGGTGGTCAGTAGTACAAACACTTATTTAATCTAAATAAAAATGTACAGAAACAAGACAATTCATCTCTAGGGACATTACATCAATCACCCGACTGGACGTCCTTTTATTGTTATCCCTGAGAAAATTCTTTCTTTTCTCTTTCTGAAAATTTTTTATTCATATCCCTGCTTTAAATGTGTTAAGTTGTAACATAAGCAGCTGCAGCCAAGTTGAATACAAAAACAAGGCATGTCAGGTAAATTTAGCAACAGATTGAAATTGGCATTTGCAGATTTCTTTATTAAAGAGCTAGAATTATATTTTATTTGAGTTTTAATAAACACCGTAAGGTCTAATTGATGTATTCCACTAATAAGTATGAAAGGATATTTTATCCATTTGGTACATTTGAAAATATTGTCCACCGTTTACAAAGAGCAGCACATCATAAAAAGGGCTTTGAAAGGCAACAGAAATAAATAAAAAGAATAAAAATGCTGGAAAAAATGTAAATTCTGAATAAAAATAAATAAATAATACCGATACCGTACACATAAGCTTTAAAATTAGTTAAAACAGCTGTTTAAATACCAAAATCAGAAGCTGTTAATCAGATACCAACTTCAGAAGAGTAGAGCACTGGTTAAACAATTAAAAAAAAAAGATCCTCATCCATAAAAAGATTTTTCAGTTTTATAGAAATCAGATGATAGGTTTGATTCTTTTGCATTGCATCTTTTGGAACTAGTCTCTAGGCTTCTGACAATTCGCCAGCCTCACCTCCATTTTGTCCTTAATGTAAAGCAGCTGATTAGATTAGCCTATGACCGTGTCACCTTTCTCAGTTTAGGCTCCACTTGTGCAAGCTTAGCTTTGATCTTCTATCTCCAACTTTAGCTACTCACTTCTGGCAAATCGTTTTTTGGTTCTGTTTTATCTCAACAGGATGAAGGGGACACTTTATTGTGACAGCACACAGTGCTCCTGAGCCCAGACGGTCTTTGATGTCCTGTGTCTTGGTTGTGGAGATCTCAGTGGAAGACTTGAACAGGATGTGGCTCTTTGCTGCTTTTCAGCTGCATGGAATAAACAGTGACTTGAAGAACCATCCATTAGGTCTCCTCACCTCCTGTCCTCGAGATCCGGTGTTCCTGGAACTTTTAGATGTGTCCCTGCTCTTATAAACCTGAATTAAATGGTTAAATTACCTCCTCAGTGCGCAGTCAGAGTCCTGCTAATAACCAATTCGTTTGAATCAGGTGTGCTGAAGCAGAGACACACAAAAGTTGCTCGAGACCAGAAACTGCGGACTGGAATTGAGGACGTCTGCTCTAGATGTTTTCTGAGGTGAAAAAACATTAAAATGTAGCTGTCCTTTTCATGGTTTTAACAGTTTGTCCAGATATGTTATCTGTGGGACACATCAATACTACGTCGAGCAAACTGACTTTAGTTTAACATCAGTACAGACAGCAATTACATCCTCCTATCTATGACTGTGGCTTTTAGTGGCTTTTAAGATATATTCTGTGTTTGGTTTCGGCAGCTGCGTCCTAAGAAGGCCTGATTTGTCGTCATAGCGCGGCCTGCTCGGATGGGAAGAGTCCTTTGTATGCAACCAACAAATGCAGCCTTCTTTTTGCCTGTTTTGAAGGATGGGTCCTGTGTATCCTATGCAACCTTGGGTATCCCGTGATTCATTGCGAGTTCAAGCAACCTGCTGCTTCGTGCTCAGAGGAAAGAGGAAATGAAGAGGAACAGTTCTGGATATCATAAATGCAGTTTAATATAATAAAATTAAGTGAATAGCTTTTTTTTAAAAGGTTATCAAGTCAATATGTGGCGGGTAATGTTTGGTTTATTGAGAGGGTTTGTTCTGTGACTTTATTAATGGCTTTGACTGATTTAAGCACAGATTCCAATATCTATACAATGATGATGCAGAGATCAGTAGGAGAACTTTCTCCACTGTGTCACACAAGGAAGCGGTCAAATACATCTGTTGGTATGCATCCAGTTAACTCAACAGTTGCAAATCAATCAGAAGATCTTTGTGCTTCTTCTATATGAAGTTACAAATGCAGTCTCTGAAGGCTTGATGCGTAAGGTTTCTTCTTGGACCTTGAGTGTTAACTATATATTTTTTTGGGGGGGGGTTAATTTTAAGAAAATATTTAGCACATAATGCCAATACTCTTATAATCTGCACAACAAAAACTATTTAAATTCCATTAGATTAATAACTTCTTTTATCAGGCCATTCATTGCCCCCACCTAGTGAAGTTTTTAGTAATTTCTCTTTAAAAGTTAAGAGAGGAGCGATAGGTGAGGTTAAGAGGTCTAGCTGTAGGATTTGATGGTCTGGTCTTTACCTGCAAGAGAAACAGACTCAAACCCTGACGCTGTCCTCTCCTTACCTACCAACTCCGTCCCCCTTTGTTCTCCTCTCCCTTCAGCCTCTTATCTGATCAGGCATCCGCTCACTGAAAATTTGCAATTCTAATGAAAATCAGACACCTGCCTTGCCAACCTTCGCTGCTCTTTTGCAGCTCTTTGTCACAAACAACATGATGAAAAAAGCCTGAAAAGAAAGGATGGAGAGTGAAAAGTGAGTGAGATGAAGGGAGTTTTGGAGGGACCCTTTCACAGGAGGGGATATCGCCTTTCTGCTATCCTGATAGGACGAATTGTCAGGTGGCCCAGTGAGGCACGGATAATGCAACTTCCTTTATTCAGGTTTGCAGCAACAGAGATTCTGACACAAAAAGAAGGACCTGATGTATAATGTCGGCTGTCATGTTGTAGAGTCCCAATCAGCTCCATGGGAGGTCCAACACCATTTGGATCTAGATGTATGTCATTTGTTGTGTAAAATGAAATCTGAATAGATGCCTATAAGAACAGCTAATTTCATACAAGAGACATGTATTGGTGCTCTTGTGAGTTTAGGGATATAATTTCCATGCCGTTATTCAAAATAAGCCTCCTTTGTTCAAAATCTTGCATCAATTTGACAAAATAAAAAAAAATAAAGTAACCAGATACAACCATTCTCCAGTCAAAACAAGGCTTCAGTGTCTTTCCTATTATTGTCCTGCTGTATCAATCAAAGCATACAATCTCCTCCTCTACCTTGCACACAACTTATCAAACTGAGAGTAACAGCAGCCCTAAAAGGGGCCTTTTACAGCCAGCAGACTAAAGAGAAGGAAAAGAAGCAGGTGGAAAAGGAGGAAGGTCAGCATGATGCTATCAGTCCATTACAGACCCCCAAGGACAAAAATACCCCCTCTCCCTTTCACTCTGCCCTAGTTGTGGTCAATGCAGAGACACTTCCCCATGCACCTATATCTGGTGCATGAACAATGATGCCTTGATCCAGGTGTCAGGAGGTGATGCTCATGTTGGCTGGTCTGTCTGCTGAGTTGGGCTCCTGCTTTATGTTACTTTTAGTGTCTGAATAAAGCTGTAGAAGCTTAAAAAGTCCTTATTATACTTTAGTGAAGGAAAGACCATTTTACACATCAGGTTTCTGATTAGAATTCAGACATTAGCAAAATGTGCATGACAAAGTAATTAAAGTCCAGTTTTTAGTTTGTTTTTTACAAATAAAGAAATGAAAACTATAGATTAGAGATTAGAAAGCATTGTGAAGCAGAAGAACACAAAATACAGGTCAACGATAAAGTTTCACATGAATTTAAAGCAAGTACAGGTTGTAAAATATTACCTTAAGCTTCAAACATCTCAGAGAGTTTTTTTCTTTCATTATCTGAAATTAGAAAGACCGAGGTTCAACTATAAAACAGTCTACATGAACTGATAGGTGTGTACAAGACAGCTTTAATCAAAAAAGCCATAAAGAGGCCCATGGTAACTCCAAACGACCTGCAGAGATTGTATCCCTAAACTGAGTCGTGATCATGGTTTTGGCAGCATCATGCAGTCGCATGAAACCTGGTCAAATTTAATAAGTAGAGGCCTGGAAGTAAATGAAGGACAATCCTGGAGAAAAGAATTGAGAGCAGCAAATGCTCAAGTCAGTCCTCGAGGGCCACAGGTTTTAAAGGTTTCCCCCCTTCAGCACATCTGATTTTTATTGTTAGCTGATTAACAGGCTTTTGCTGAAAAACAATCATCAGAATCATCTGTGCTGAAGCAGAGAAACCTCTATAACCTGCAGGACAGAGGCCCACGGGTACCGACTTTGGGCAGGACTGTTAAAACCCAGACAGAGCTTTACCTTCAAACATAAGAACTACAATGCAGTGGTTTAACTCAAAACATATATTTATCCATCAAAATAACCCAGCCAAACCAAAATGTAAAGATGTGTTGTAAATTTTACTGGATTGGTGTTTGTAAAGTTTCAGCTACTTTTTAAAGATTAATGCAAAAACATTTAAAATCTCTAAATGTGCATAAAAGCTGTTTGGAGAAAAAAGAAATTAAATATTTGGGCTGTAATTGCAGTGAAAGGTCAATCTATTATTCCATTTGAATTACTCAAATTTGCTGTCACATAATATATATATAGATATATAGATATATATATATCTCTCTCTCTATATATATATATAGAGATATATATATAGAGATATATATCTCTATATATATATATTTTATATATATATATTGTGACATTGATGAATTTGTGCCTATAGAATACAACCAGCCTCTTGCTGTGTTAGTTTAGCGGGACAAAACTAAAGGGGATTGCTAAGAACAAACCAACACACACCTGTTTCATTCCTTTAAATGCCTTCTGTAGACCCCCCTCCCCTCGGGGCAGCCACGGGATTGTACTGGTGCTTAATGTAGACGGGCGAGGACAGTGGTATTGTCACCCATTTAGGGGGTTTTGTAGACACGTGGCTCACCCTTTAGCATGCTTTAGGGGCTCCGGGTGAATGCAGGCCGAAGTGGCAGGTGCTGTGACGGATATCCTGCCGAGTGCCAAACCAAACACAGAGAGGCGAGGTGGGGTCAGGGTGGGGTAGGCAGACCGGTGAGACGGGTATGAGGAGATTAGTGTGCCACTGCCTAGCATTTTAAAACAAGAGGAGGGAGGTGGGCAAGCAGAGAGGTGTCGGGACATAGGGTCGCATTCCCGCATCTTGCCTCCGTGTGTTCAAGCTCAATGTCCCAAATGAATGACCTCAGGAAGAAGTTGGTTTTGAAATAATGCAAGGTGACACGAGAAATGTCAAAGTCAGCTTTAATCCTTAAGTCAAACATAGAGCCAGTGTTTGAACAGCAGCCACCTCTTCACACTCACACTTCTGAGACAGCTTTGAAGTCCAGCTCCAAGTCAAAGCAGCAGCTAAGGAAGGAAGCAAGACAGGTAGAGTTTCACTTGTCTCATGTCCTCTAATGGCCCACCCAATCACTGGGACATGACCATTACACAAAACATGTGCACAGGAAACCTGGAGGTATTGCCATTACACAACAGAAACTGGATATGCACTGTTCACTAACCTTGGTTTTCTGCCTCTGATACCCCTTCACGCCATTATGAGGGTGACAAAAGAAGGGCATAGAGAATGTGTGAGTTTCAATAGATGCAGGACTGAGCACTGATTCACCAAATGCACCAAAAGAACAGCTGCAACAAGAGTGGGATAAATGTCTGAATGTCTGCTTGCATCTGAACTAATATTGCCGGAAATCATTAAGATTGTAGGAAACTGATAAAAAACTTTTTTTTTTTTAAAAAGACAAAGTTTCAAAGACATCTGTGGCCAGTGCATGCAAGAGACCCTGTATCTAAAAGCAGGACTTAGTCATAGAAGCAAATATGTCTCTCTGCATTGGTGACGCAATGTTTATTTGCCATCAAAATTAGGTCTGTCCTGCAAGGTTTTGTCTAGTTTCTGTGTGGATGTTATTTTTTTGAGGATTTTACTCCAAAAGGAAAATCATTTAAGCTTGAAACAATGTATCTATGTTATTTCTGAGACATAGCTACTCCTCATAATGGCATCTCTCATGACCTTGCCCTTTTAGATAAGGGGTCCTTGTATCATTCGAGACCTAATTTTATCATTCCCTTTTTGCATGAGTGAGAATTTCTTTCTAAGTGCCTCCATGTTTGCCTGACTTTTTGTGCATGGTTCTAGTCTAATAAAAAAAAAAGAAAAAAAAAGACAAATTCAAACCTTGCTCCCATAGTTTAACCACTTATTGGACCAGGAGTGTTTGAGTTTTTCTACTTTTTCTTTTTCTCAGAGAGCAGTTTGCTCTTCATTGTTTTCTCATTGCTGGCATTTGTTTACAGAATTATTAATAAATCCTACTCTTTAGGCTGTCTGACAACATTAAATTATAAAAGAATTTGAGAAAACGCCATCACTTTCATATCGTTTTTACAAACCCTTGTTCAGTTGACAAACATTTTGATGTCTTTCTGTGGGCAGATCATAGCTGGAGGCAGAAATATATTTCTCTGAATATGTAATATTTACTTTCCAATACCAGGATAGTAATTTTAAAAGGTTAACTTTAACAGACGAACCAAAACGATTGACCCATAGTGGATGGACACTAACAGGATTACCTCCGGTTGAGCGACCTATTATCTAAACCTAGCTAATTGAAAAACTGAGTATGTAAAGACAAACAGAAGACCATCCAGAGTTTTAGTTTGCTGCATCAACAACAGAAAGCGACCATGCAGAAGGTACATTGTAAACTGAAGAAGCTACATTGTGACAGCAAATTGCTCTTGCATGGCTGGGTGAGTTATATTACCTTATTTACCTTAACTTACCTTGTATAAAGTGTGTGCTGCATATGCGGTTAAGTTTTAATTATAGTTTCTGTCTAGTCCCCTTGTTTTATTGTATTTACATATATATATTGTATATACAGCTGCTGTCTTTCTGTTTGTCTTACAGTTTTCAATTTCAAAGTCTACAACTATTCAAAATACAAGATATTCTTTCAACATTTCTCCATAACAAGCTTTTCATAAAATAGCAAACACAAAATCATGTAGTGTCTCATTGTGTGAGTTTATTTCTACTTTAAATACCAGCTGTATTTGCAAATCCACATTTGTATCATTTTCATGCATAAGCAGCTCCTGTGCTTTTGGGAGCAGGACGTGAGTGTTAAACATGGGCAGAGGAATGTCTGATAGAAGTTCAGAGGTGAAAGCAAAGCATGCCTTGGCAGGAACAGAGGGACATAGCCACCTGGTCATTTGGGTTAATTATAAATGAGGCAGGCTGCAACAGGGGAAGATGAGCTGGACAGCTGTCTCTCCTGAAACACAGATAAACAGGAGCACAGCCCATATGGACGGTTCGCTCTGCTGAGCACCGGATCCTGTGGGCCTGTCATGGATGAAAAGTCCTCAGTGGTTGCCAGGTGGAACTGGGGAAAAGTTTACCAGCAAAGCAATCGAAGTCTTTTGCTTTTCTCTTTGTCTAGTTTTATTTATTATTGTTTGTTTGTCCTGAGATGGTGTTGAAAAAAAAAGAAATAAAAGCTGCTTTCTAACTCAAAGTAGCAACTCCATAACATTTTGAGTAGTGTAGAAACATTTTTATTATTATTTTATCCATTTTATCTAAAACAGATAAAACAAACTTACTGTAACTATGTGGCAGTATTTCTATTGCTCAAAAAGAAGCTCTATGTGGAAAATCCATTTTTTTATGTTATGAGGTGAAATGAGACCATTGTCCTATAGAAAAGATTACAGGATGAATCTGATTAGTTGGTTTGACTTTAGATATGACTATATTTATGTATATAAGTAAGTAAGGTAAGAATGTGTTGGTTGATATTCCTATTCTTCATGCATCATTGCATGGTGGTCATTGAATGCTGTAATAGGTTCCATTCACATCTCACATCGCATCAACACAAAAGGTAGACAAAGTAGATTAACCAATTACCAAATAATAAATAATTATACCAAAAATCCCATGCCTTAAAATGGACATTAAGTTAGGTACTAAAATCATCCTTGTGCCATACAGAAACCGAAATGAGATGTCAGGGGGAAACCAAAATGGAAAAAATGGAAATAAAACTAAGTGACAAGAACAGATGAGAACACTAAAGGGGAAAAAAGGAAAGTGATGGATAGCAAGATGTGTTAAAGAGACACACAGAGAGTGAGAAATATGAAAATGACAATGAGGCAAGAAATTGAGAAGGGGTGTTCATCTGCGAAAGAGACTGATACCCACCATATGTCATTCTCACAGGTTATGAAACTGGACACACATTGGATTTTGACTATCATTTATATTCAGCACCTGCATTTATACTTAGTAATATTTCACCAGCTGGGTGTTGATGGTGGTAAAATGATAAGGCTGATTATTTTTTGCTGATTTTGTATGTAAAGAAATATGCAGCTTAAGACTTTAGAGCCACATCTACTGAAACCTTACACAAGGGTCCTAGCCAATAGCAAAGCTGCATTAAAAATGTCCCAGCCTCCACTGCCAGATTCTGTATCAGAGATCTAGAAAGTAGAGATTCTTGAACCTGAGCTTTTTGTGGGATTATTTTCTTTTTTTCTTTTTTAAAGTGCTGACGGTGAAGGAACAGTTGGAGCTCCCCTCCAATGAGAAAAGCATCAGTGTTTGCAAGCGTGCAATTACTGGAAAAGCCATTGCAGTATAACGTGAAGGAGTAATCCTGGCAAAACCTGTTTTTTCACTCAGGAAGCCCATAAGAATCCAAGCCAAGAGCTGAATGCCTCCCCTGATACCCATAGCTGAGATAGCAAAGCCAGCAATAGAACAACTGTCTGAAAAAAAACACACACACACACACAAACAAACGTCCTGTCTCTGCTGGGTGTGATAATCCAGGCACTCACTTATTCTCACTGCAACAAGATAGCTATGATGAAATCTGTATGATGAAAATAAGAGTTTGCGTGATTTCGTGACACTACAGTGTGTACGCCTGTAAAAGTTGCTTAGTGATGCAAATTTAAGATCCCAACTGAGGGAGGTGCTCGACCTTCCAAGGACAAATCACATTAACACGGTACTCTTTCTTCAACCTTCTTTGAACATAAATGTCAAACCATGAATGGTAGATATCAAACATTATCATGAAAAGGCCAGGAATGGTCCATTAGGATCAGAATCACGTATCCAAATAACAGCTGTCAGATCCATGCACTGAAATTTTGAATTAAGATATAGAAGACTGTTGTGTCAAATCACATCTTTGCATATGTCAGCGACTTTCATTGAGGACAAAGTCACCTGTCACTGACCAATCAGACACTTGAGAGGTTGGATAGCATGAAGAGTATTAAACTTATAAAGAAAAATGAAAGGCCCTTGCTGTTGTCCTTGCTCTTTCTGATTGAAATAGTATCAGCAAAGCATAGAAGTTATAGATAAAAAGACAGACAAGAGGACACATGTAAAGATCAAAGCCATTCATTATCTTGAGGATAAATAGCTGCTTCCTCCTCTAAAGATTTTTGAAGGTCATTATTTGTTGTTGCTCTAATTTGAAGCCTATTCAAGTAATGCAAAAGATAAGTCTTTGAAATGTCATAAAGTCAGTGCAGGTAGATTACAACTTTTTTTTATTGCTCTTACAGCTCATTGAAATAACATTATTATGTTAAAGCTACAGTTAGTAATCCTGTTCAGAAAAACTTATTTTCAAACTAAGTGAGATGGTCCTTCCATCCTGACAGCAGTCAGTTTTTTATGTATTCAGAAATAGGAATATCAAAATTGACGCCTGCGAGAGCTGCTTGCTGCTAGCCTCTAAAAACTCTGACCAAGCCGATGGGAAAAGAAAAACGATCAGATTCCTTCATCTCTTTCCCTCCTCCTGACTATCATCAGGTTTGGCCATTTCCAGAATTATTCACAACACCCCCTCGCAAAACTTGTGAGGTTAGTATTGCTAAAAATAAGATGTTAAAACTCATTAGGTCAGTGTTGCTAAACCTAGCATGCTACCTTGAAAACTACAATAATTATATGATTTATTTACAGGTGAATGAGACATGTGGTAGCTAGCTTGAAGTCCAAAGAGTTTTGAAAGAAACGGCTGAGTCTGCTTAGCCGAGTTCTGCTGAGAGATGTGTGTTCAAATTTGCAGGGGAGGACATAGCTTTGAACAGAGGGGGGTGGGGGGAGTGCTGCTTTCAAATCTTGCTTGCTCTCCAACATTACCAACCATAGCTGAAATCAGTATCTTTTTCGTATATAAAAAAGCCAATATCATGCATGAAGCAGAACATTAAAGTGCAGCATGGTGGTGGCAGCATCATTCTGTGAGGATGCTTTTCAAAAGGGAACCAATAGAATTATGAAAAGGATTTTCTTAAGGTTAATTGCAAAAATGTGATTGTCTGATTTGTTGCCACTCCTAAAAACATATTAAAATTTTCATTTTGTTTGGATTTCATATTTTAGACACTAAATATGGCACTAAGCAGCTACGATACAATCTATTGTTTCATAAGGTGTACCTTTTAATCAATTCCTATTCTTTAAGTTGGTGCTTTCATACTATTCATCAACTCTTCATCATGGTTAAAGGAAACAAAAATACTTTTAGTTAGTTTAGTGTCAGTGTATGCAAAACACCCCACATATGGAACATAGAAAGCAAGATATGTCGTTGCAGGTCACCAAGAGTAACATAGATATCCATGTTAAAGGAGAATCAATTGAATGTGCAGCCATGTTGGTGTGGTTGTACTCAAATGTGTTGTGTAAATATTTTATAAAAAATGACCTGCTGGCTCAATACGGCTTAAATTATTATTATCCCCTAACACTCAAGCTCCTTTGTACTCCGAAATCAGATTGTTCCGTATCTTTCCAGTGGAACCAGCTTCCACTTTTAGTCTGATACCCTGTCTTTTTTTAAATCTAGACTTAAACCTTTTCTTTTTGATGTAGCTTAGTTTGAGCTGCTGATGCTATCCTGAGCTAACCCCTATAGTCGTGCTGCTATAGGCTTGGGCTGCTGGAGGACAAAATACCACTTCACATTGCTGTACTACATCATATTACTTTGCAGTTTTGCACTATTTCTTACTATTTTGACTTTTATCTTTGTGTCCTTTCTCTGCTCTCCTGCTGCTGGCAGCCTTGTCTTTTTCTTATATAGATGATACACTTAATCCTATCTTTCAGTGGCTAACCTTGCATCTTTCCTAGATAAAGCTATTAACTCACCTTCTACCAATATGTGCTCTCTGTTATGCTATGTGCTACACAAGAAAAGTCTTTATCTGAATATCTGTGTTTCTCTCCAAGGACCAAGGAGCTACTAGCGTTAATAAACTTGTATTTTTTTTCTCACATAGAAAGTAAACTTGGATCAGTGCCTCTGCATTTTAGGGTGCGTTTCTGCTCTGTCTGATCAAAATCCCCACATGCCTGTGGCAGATTGCCATTAACACTGATCCTGGTTCTGCTAAAGGTTTCTTCCTGTTTTCCTCTCCACTGTTGCTCCATGCATGCTTGGTATGAGGAAATGCTGCTAAACCAACGACATAATATAACCATGCTGCTACATGCTCATATAGAAGTGAATGCTGTAAGTCAGTGTGCTTAGAAAACATTTGAACTAATTTGCTGTGAAGAAAGCTGAACCTAACTGCCATGTTTGATAACTAGGATATTTTAGAATGGATGCACTTTATTTGGAATCTGCCTGTATGATTCAACCACTGTGATTTTGCAGAGCTGCTTGTGTTATATAGACAAGCTGAACTAAAATAAACTGAATTGATTGAAATAATGTAACTGTAATAAACAGGCAAATTCAGGAAAAAAAGCTGGGGTTGAATAACTTCTTATTTCTATGTAATAGGAATGGGGAAAAGGTGGACAACATTTTTTGCTGAAGATGTTTTAACCCTTCAAATGGAGGCATTCAGATGGAGCCAAACAAATCAAAGACAGAGATCAGCTGCAAGTTAAGCCCAGCCGTTGCCAGGTACTGACTGACATGGACTACAGTTTTGGGTGGAGAGGAAACTAAACGTCCAGCACAGTAAGACGGCAGGGGGGTTCAGCAAGGTGGGTGTGGGACAGCAGAGAAGCAATACAGGGGATATAAAGGATCAGACTGGAGTGTTGGGTGAAGGATTGAGTGATGTTTGGGCAAGGTCTGAGGAAGTATCATATGCAACCCCTTCATGCGAGAAGGTTATCCAGGGCTGAGGTAGCCTCCTGGACCACAGGGTTCAGAACATGCTGACGGATACATGTACACAAGCCTACGCAGGCAAACACTCATGCACAATGATGTACCGATGAAAGCTGAAGACAAGCATGAAGAGCAATTTCTCAGCGTAGGTCTCTTTTTCAAACACACACTCACTGATTAATCCATACTGGCTAGAGCAAATAGTAGCAGCAGAGCTTTATTTTGAAAAAGAGAGGTGAGATGGGATGGTTCAACCTTAGTAAAGCTTAACATTTAAAAATTTGCTTAATATGAAAGAATTTATTATAAACAGGAGTCGAGCTAGACTTCAAGTAAAAGTCACTGTGTTACTTTACTTTTCTGTGAGCTCAATACAAGCAGAAAACTTCTGGTCCATTTCATAAAGAAATAGAGGTGATATTGGCCTTAAACTGATTATCAATAATTAAATGAGTTATTTTTATGACGAAAAGTCATAAAAATAAAGCACTTCAAGCAGTTTATTTGTGTAGTGCAAATTTACAACACCTGATTAAATAAATGGTTCATTTCTGTACAAAAGCATAACACAGGGATACTTTGACCACTTTTGGGAGAATACATATTATTATATACATATTATTTACACAATGGTTAAAATGGGCAACACTGTGATGCAGTGGCTGCCATTCAGAAAGAGGTTCTGGGTTTGATTCCCAGCCCGAGGTCTTTCTGCATGGAGTTTGCATGTTCTCCTCGTGCATGCATGGGTTCTCTCTGGGTACTCTGGCTTCCTCCCACAGTCCAAAAACATGAGTCTTAGGTTAATTGAAATCTCTAAATTGTCCTTAGAGTGTGAGTGTGCGTGTGCATGATTGCATGTCTTTGTTTGTCTCTGTGTTGCCGTACAACAAACTGGTGACCAGTATCCCGCCATTTGCCCATAGTCTGCCTGAGATAAGCAACGGCCCCACCGTGACCCTGATGGATGGATGGATGGATGGATGGATGGATGGATGGATGGATGGATGGATGGATGGATGGATGGATGG
>JAUZNJ010077553.1:0-24564 GCA_034780135.1 Jordanella pulchra
GTGCGCACTAACCCCTGCGCCACCTGCACGCCCCCTGTTTGCTTCTTTATAGTTTATGTAACCAAAGGGAGCTTACAAGGTTCTTAACTGTCTCTAAGGAGCTAAAAGGAACCCCATCATCCCAGCAATGAACTGGAATATCTTATTGCTTCACACATCTTTTCTTTGACATATGCTAATATACACACCTCCATTATAAAACCCTAAAGGTTTTATAATATGGCTTCAGCTTGTCGCTACATTTATCTAAGGCAGTATCTCTGAAGGCAGTAGTCCCAACAGGACTAGCATCATCCACGTTTTCAATAATTTAATGACGTGCTGAATCAGCACTCTAGAGTTCCTTTCCTACCAGACAGTGTTTGTTCTTACTTTGAGCAAAGAATATCTCGATCTTTTTAAAAAAAATTTCAGTCATTTGATTTGTGGATTAAGGTAAAAGGAAAGAAAACAAGCTGATTGGTCAGAATAATTAATTAGTCAGAATGTGTTAGAGGAACAACAGCAGCCCTACATTTAGAAAATAACTAAGTATTGGTGTTTGTCATTTTCCATATCTGGATAATTATAGAAAAAACAAATGATAGTATAGTTATTTTCCTTTACTGCTCCTTAAACCAGAAGACTAAAAATCCTCATTATTTTTAATGGATTTCTCTTGAAATCAGATGCTTATTCCCTTCATTTCTAACTAAAGCTGAATTACAACATTTTAAGTAATCAGCACTTTATCTTTTTATGTTCCTAATATCTGACTAGATATCTCTGCTCAAAAATCCAAACCTTTTACTCTTAACATTAACTTGAAGTTGACCGAAACGTGTGGTTCCTAAACCTGATTCAAAACTGGTATTATTTGTTTTGACAAACTGAAAACTAATGTTGAGAAAACTCTGCTCTCTTTATTTCTGTATTAAGTCTTTATTTGCTCAGAGTGGTAGACTTAAAAAGGATATGATTTTATTTTAGTTCAGTTGCCAAAAAGTAATTGAATATTGTAGATGTCTACTAACCCTTTGTAGCCTGGACCATGGAATAGTTGACAGAACATTCAGATTGTTTTTAAATGAGAGCTGTCATTGCATTTTATGACAAATACAAATAAAATAAAACCATATAAGCTGAATCGGATAGTTTATTTGCATCAATGTCTGTATAGTCTTTTATACATTTTCTGTTCACTACATGCGTCTGATTTTGTAAGTCACGGGTTTCAAGAACAAAAGTATCACACTGGTGAGTCTGAAAAACTCATCAAATTTAAAAATGATACACTTTGCTTTAAAAGGTGAAAGATCGATACTTTGTGTTTTTAAATATGCAGAAAGAAAAAAGAAACGAGACAGTTTGTTGGACTATTGTGTATTGAACTGTTGTTGTTTATTTCCCCTGTAGTCTTTGCGTAAAGTGGGCCAGGACTCCACGGTGCTCCTCATCTGTATCACAGTGTTTCTGTCCTACCTCCCAGAAGCTGGGCAGTACTCCAGCTTCTTCCTCTATCTCAGACAGGTAACACTTCACACTTCATCCATGAACTTTTCTTGAAGTAAAAAACAACAACAGATAAACGGTTAATTGAGGGTCTTTTGCTGCAAATACTTCAGCATCACATGAGTTAAAGTTTGGGGCTACATTGTTTGAAAAGTGCCAAATAAACTAAGGTTTGAAGTCCCAGACAAAAACGGCATCCTAGTTTTACGGATTCCCAGACAGAGTTCGATATGATCCCTATGATCATTTTAAATATGAAAAAAAAAAGAGTGTTTGAATTTCCAAACTTTGTTTATTTAACAAATAAAACTATATTTATAAAATTTGAACAAGTTTTTTTTACAATGCTTTATATTTAACTGACTTCTGTTTTCGATTCAAGTCATTAAATATCATTAAAATGTTCGTTGAGTCCAGTCCACACCTCTGTGGTCTCAGCTGGATAAAGTGGACCTGATCCCACAATGAAAGCACATATCAGACACCAGCATGAGTCCAGATTGTTTATAATCTATAAAAATGTAAATGTTGGGATTGGTTTGGAATTTGGATATGGAAAATTGTAGAAATCCAGATCAGATCACGTTCAGTACCTCCAGTTCTGGTTCCCACCTCCCTGTTTTACCTGCTGTAGAGACGATCACAGACAGAGAATGAGGCGTGCCGCCGTGCAGCTATACAATCTGCAAGGCATTGTGGGGGTTTGACTAATCTGAACAGATCAGTAACTCCTCTGAAATGATTTTTTTTACTCAGAGCATCTTTGGTGTCAGTCAATAAAGAACAGACTTGAATATTTTATCTAAATAGTTATTTTCTCCCCAAAATATTTGCCAATTTATTTACTTTAATTATTCTCACAGTGATTTAGATATTTGTTGACAAAGATGTAAAATACAGTTTAAATCGATCAACAAATCAATAAAGAAAGGCTTGGAAGCTAAAAAGTACAAAAACTTTAAGATAAACAAAAAGGTGTGTTTATATATAAAACAATGATATTCTCCAACATTAGGCTGAATTATTGAGGGGAAAAAACCAAAGAATTAAAAAAATAGGCAATCATAAGTGCAGCTCTGAGGTAAAATGGATGTGTTGTTATTAAAGATCTGGTACTGTCTGAGGAATCTTTAAATGACTGTTTTATCTTTGTCCAGTTTAAATGTTATTCAAGTAGTTATTAACGTCATCCAACAGTGGAAGGTTGATCAGCAGCATAAAGTTTGCAGGTAGATTCCAAAGGACCATTTCCTCAAGCATTTATTAGAGGAACGTTGTTAAAGACGTAAAGGAAACTAGAGGATTTTCCTCACTCTGTGAAAGATGTAAAAGAAAAACTGGCATCGTGAAAAAAAAAATGATTTGATAAAAACATGGCATCGATTTCAGTCAAACAGCGTCGACTTGATTGGCTGCTATTCACTTCTTGATTCTCCTAAGCTCAGATCTTTCTCTCAGAATCCATATTAAAGTAACTTAATGAACAACATATCTCTCAAAGCCTCATACTTCTAATATTCTACTCGCTTACTAAATTCAGAATAGCTGGAGGGAAAAATCGAACCACCTCGGGCCAGAAGAGCCACTTTTACCAAGGTTCTTTCAGGACTGCAGAGATGATCTGCTGAGCAGCCCATTTCGTGCCTGAATAAAATGCCGCCTCATTAGGGTGGATTTACCAACAGCCTTGCAGCAAAAAAAAAAAAAACAAGAGAACAGTATTTATAGATTTGTAGTCTTTGCAGTTTGGATCAACTGACAAATGTATACTCAAGTGGCTGCAGTTTTTCACTTGCTTTCTTAGCAACGTCTTTAAATGAGTGGTAAACAGGTAAAGATCAGAATGAACCAGCTCAGCCGGTCAAACATGTTCCTATCATCCTAGCAGAAAAAGCAACGCGTAATGCAGCCCTTCCTCCTTACTCTACAGCATTGGGCTAAGATTATCCCTCCCACATCATGTCCTCTTAAGCCTCTTTGTCCTTTTTTATTGTCAAGGCTCACAAACTCCTCACATTACCTTCAGTACCTGGCCTGAATACTACTGGAGCATAAGGAGAAGCTGTTTTCCAGAATAAAGGAAGTGGGACATGCTACTTGTAGACAAAATATCAGATGCCAGTTCCTTTGTTTTTGTGTGTTGGGTGGGAAATGCATGCAGGTTTAGTGTTGATGCATGCTTGTGTGCAGCTGTCTAGTCCTAACCTGCTCTCTGATTGTATTCCTCCTGTCAGGTCATAGGGTTCACCTCAGAGACGGTGGCTGCCTTCATTGCAGTTGTTGGGATCCTCTCCATATTGGCTCAGGTATATAGTTGTAAACATTTAAGATTCTCATCATAGTTACCTTTTGCCTTGTTACAGTTACATGATTTCTGTGTAAAACACCCATAGGATTATTTAATATCAGTTATAATGTGTTTAGAGCCCCACTCTGTATGCAGACATTATTTTTAAAGAAGTCATAGAACCCAAAGAGCTCAATTAAGATATTATTTTCTGTCTGGAGGAGTGAAATTGAAATATTTGCATGTTTAATATCTAACCTAATGGGTTTGATTCCAACTGAGGATGTTTTGGTGGCATTTTTTTCCCTCAGACGGTGGTGTTGGGAATCCTGATGCGCTCTATAGGGAATAAAAACACCATCCTGCTCGGCCTCGGCTTCCAGATCCTCCAGCTGGCCTGGTATGGCTTTGGCTCCCAGCCCTGGTGAGTGGACCTCTCTGCTTACACTGCCTCGTACATCTGAGCAGCTTTTAATTCAGTCTAGAATAATTTAGAGGTCACAGAATTAGGTTGGATTGGATTAAAGATGCTGGACCGTTTTATTGAGCTCAATAATTCCAGTGAATTCTTAATAATTACATAGAGATTCGTTTTTGTGACCCTAATGGAAACTTTGTTTTTAAACACAGTTACTTCCTTCTTTGAACATAAATGTGAGAGTATTGTCTGTTTGAGGTCCTTGATTCAGACAGAAAGGCAACCTCTGAAGGCAGCGGTGGAAAGTGGCATTAGGATTATTAAATGGCTGCTCTATCAAGGTAATAGGAGTGGGGTAAATTAGCAAAGAGGCTAAAAAAGCAGGAAGAAGAAAATAAAATATAGCAACTTTGAGTATTAATCCGATGTCAGCAGGAATCATACATACCTTTATTGCTCATGCTTGAAGATGTTTGATCCAGTGATGCTCATAGAACAGTCAACAACAGCTGTGAGAACATCTGACCCATTGATTATTATCTCTGACAGGAAGTTTAAACAGTATTAGAACGTTTCCACCAGCTTCATCAAATCAGATAGCAGCCGATATATATTGCATTTTATTTCCTGTGTGGCTGATAATCGGACAAATTTCCAATATTGGTATTGGACTGATGCAGTAAGGGTGACTGGAAACAGGGAATCCAGTGTCCTGCTCCCCTCTGATCAGTAGCAGTACTGAAAGTATTCCCCAGATGTTTTCACCTGGCTTTACTTCAAGTTTTACTCAAACGGTCAGCAGTTTTCCCCCATAACTAATGATATTCTCATTTATTGACACACACCTTTCCTTTTATGAAATAAGGAAGTTAGAGCCTCTTTTTAAGCATAAGTTGTACCATATTTGCCTATAAGTCACAGTTTTTTTTAATAGTTTTGCTGGGGATGCGACTTATACTCTGGAGCGACTTATGTGTGATATTATCAACACGTTATTTTATCATTTCACACTTATTTTCACACTAAACTGCAAAAGCGTGCTCTAGGCCCGTGTTGATCATTTTAACATTGGCGGTAATTTCTAAAAAATAACAGAGAAAAAAAGAAAATCATATTTATCAGATTACAAGCCGCAGGCAGTAAAATATGCAGCCACAAACGTTAATCGAGCAGCAGAAAGAAAGTTTGAAGTTAGAAAGAAACTTGTAAGAGACTGGTGAAAAACAGAGGTTACTCTTATTGAAACGGTAGAAGAGGAACGCTGCATCTTCTACTGAACACAGAGGATGAAGATTTCATGGGACATGTCTGTTCTTGGTGTTGGATTTTATCAAATAAATTCAAAAATCCCGGATGAGGTAGTAAAACCTGAAAAAAATGTTGTCAAATACTGAAGATGGTAAATTTGAGTGCAGTAATAACCAACATTTGAATTATATCACCTCTGAAATGTATAACCTGTGGATTTGGATGTGATTAAATGATAAAATGTTCAGATAATAACGTTATGAAATCCAATTTATTCTCTTTTCATTCATTGCCTTGATTATTAGAACCTCTATTTGTGCCTCTTCACCTCATCCGGTGTAAATTTTATTACTTCCGGGTGATTTAGGTTTAAAAGGGCTTTGAGTTAACTAGTTAACTATGTAATAGGAACTTTGAACTTAACTTCATGCAGGTTAGAAAGGTTTCTAACTAGCTTTATGATCTTAATTGTCTTTACCCAGATACACCACTAGAGGGCAGCATATTGTAAACGCTGATGTTCAGATTCCTCTAATATGCTGAATAGAAGGAAACACATGAATGTTTTTATGTCTTTGAAACATCTGAGGGTAAATCCTACTTATTTAAGGCTGAATTATTATTTCAGGTTGTGTTTCTTCATAAGCGAACCTTTTTTACAGAATATTTTGTTTTTCTCCAAGTTCATTCTCGTCTTGTTTTGGTCCTAAAGTGTGAATAACTGCACTGAAATTCAAATATTTTCAAGATAACTCTCCCTAAATTCTAGAAAACACAGCAGCAGACATTTCGGAGCCACTTCCTTAAATAGAGGATTTCAAATGATCACTTCAGACAGTTTATTTTTCTCTTTTTGTTTATTTGTTTTCTTTTTTCCGATGCTAAGAAGCCATGTATTATTATTATTTCTGTAATAATTTGTTAAACATGAAATGAGGAAGTTTTCTCCCCCAAATGACTTGCAGGATGATGTGGGCGGCTGGAGCCGTTGCAGCCATGTCCAGCATCACCTTCCCTGCCATCAGCGCCATCGTGTCCCGTAATGCAGACCCTGACCAGCAAGGTGAGCTCCACCCCCTTCTGGCATGTAGTCAGAGAGCTTAATGTCCCTGAAGTTATTTCTTTCGATAAACCATGTGTTATGATTTGCTTGTAGGGTTTATTTTAATAACAGTAGCCTCATCAGTTGTTTACTTGCAGTTTTTTAGTTTTTCTCTGTGCTTTCTGGGTTTCGAGTCTGTCTGTGCTCTGAGGAATGTTTTCTTGTTTCTTTTGCTACTGAATACTTTATGAATTATTGAACCTTTTCCTGATGTCTCCCTGCTGTCAGAAGGCAGATATGTTTGACTCTCCTTCGTCCTCTGCCTTTTGTTTACAGCAAATAACAGCAGCACTTAATTTTCCAGTTAATACTCGTCCTGGAAATTGCCAAAAAATAAGTAAACATTCGTTCAGTCCTTATTCCTTGTGTAGATTAAAAACCAACAACAAAAACTTGAAGAATAATTTCTCAGTCTGGAAATGTCTGGAATTTATTTCAGTATTTTCCAGGTCTGGATAAGTAAAAGAAAATGATCCTTTTACTAAATGTTATCATTTTTCTCCTTTTCTTTCCACTTTTTATTCTTTCTTTGGACTTTTTCAGTAAAAATGTGGCCTGAATCAGTTACATTTTTTGACATTTTATGGAAAATTCTTTAAATATGTATGAAAATGCTCTAAATATAAACATGTTTGTGAACAGGGATTGAAAAAACAAAAAAATTTCAACTGCCTGATTTAGAAATAGACTCAATAGGAGGGTTAATGGGGATTCTCTGTGTATTCTCTTTTGTTTGTATTTTTATTATAACTTGTGTTTTGTTGTCTTTACAGGTGTTGTCCAGGGGATGATTACAGGCATTCGAGGTCTCTGTAACGGTTTAGGTCCGGCTCTTTATGGTTTTGTCTTCTACTTGTTCCACGTTGAGCTGACAGACTCAGACGGCTCAGATAAAGGAGCCAAAACCAACATGGCCAACCCCACTGACGAGGTAAGCTGTGAATGAAGGAGTCTATTGGCCTGAAAACCTGCAGAAGAGATCTTAGATGGAAGATCAGAGTTAATGCTCCAATGTATAATAAATTATAAAGCATTTTTTGACCCATGAATGCAACTCATGATCTGCACAGGTTTAATGCGGATGAAACCTTTTCATTCGCAAAATGTTGGCTAAATACAGATTTTTAAATAAAAGCCCCCAAATCCTAAATACAAATACGATTTTTAAACCAAGAAAATAAAAAAAAAACACCTAAAAGATGTAGGAAATGTTATGATTTTCTTCTTATTCAGTAAATGTTTCATATTTTGAGTCTATTTACAAACCTCCTTTTCCACACAAATACTTTGTACATTTCATAGAACTGTTGAGTTTTCATTAAAATGTTTTAAACTATTTATTGCATTTTTAACTTGGTAAAATTGTGTTTTGTGTTTATTTTTGTTGGCCAGCAAGTAGATTCAGTGTGCAAAGATTTTCGCTGAAATGTAAGAGGGGGAAAAATACCAATCCTGCACTTAGTTTGAGTTATTGTATGTTTATGGAATAAAAATCTTAGCATCGGAGTTTAGTTCCTTTCAGCTCCTCACCTGTAGCAAAGTCTTGATTTGAAAGGTGTGGATTTTAAGAAGCATTTGGATCAGTGGCTGAACAGCTCATCCGTTATTAAACCTAATGGACATTTTAACTAAGAGGACGGTTTTACTCATGGATCGAAAAACCTTTTCAAATATATTGAAACATTTGTTTTCTCATTCAGCGGCAGTCGGTTCATACATTGTGTTTCTGTTTTCCGCAGAGCGCCATCATCCCCGGTCCTCCCTTTCTCTTCGGAGCGTGCTCAGTGCTGCTGTCCCTGCTGGTGGCCCTGTTCATCCCAGAGCACACGGGGCCCGGCATGCGGCCCGGGGCCTATAAGAAGCACAGCAATGGGGCCCAGAGTCACTCTCATAGCCCACAGGGCAGCGGGGCGGAGGGCAAGGAGCCGCTGCTGGAGGACAGCAGCGTATAACCTCAGCTAAGGGGGGCGCGTACCCCGTTAAAGAAAAGACCCTCAGTACGGACAGATGCACACGTTTTACCACAAGGACGCGTCAAAGTGCCGTGGAGAGTTTGTTCAGATGTCCACAGCACAAAAGTGGGTCCTCCAGGCAGCCGTAGTTTGTCTAAAGGCGGGGTTTAACCAGGACTTTATGAAGAAGAATCTCTGATTAGTATTTTTTGGGTGTGTGAGTGAAAGAGATGCCAGTTTCTCTGCAGGTGTATCAGAGTGGAAGCACCAGAGCGTGGCCCCTTCCCGAAGCAGAGCTGAACCCAGTCAAGTGCAAGAGGGGTTTGTTTATTTAAAATGTTGCTAAATACCTGTGTGAGTCTTGATATTGGTTTTGTCCAGTCGGAGTGCAGCCAACACTCGAGCACTCGTACTGAAAAGCTAACTTCTGCACCAACGCTTGTCTTTGTTTTCTGCAAGGGAAACACAGTTCTTCCTGTGTGTGCACAGAGACTTTAGGCTGTAAGAGGAGGGCTGAACAACCGCTGCCTGACATCAGCTAGGATGGTCGACCTGTTCAGAAACGTTTCGTCAGGACCACAGATTTATTTAGAGATCTGCCTCTCAAACAGAGAAGTGCAGGAAAGAGACCACTTCTTTAGCTGAAGTCTTTCTTTTGTTTCCCCCAATGTTTACCTGCAGTTCTCTAGATTCATAGTACAGTTTGGGTTGTATATTTTCCTCTGATCAAACCCAAGGCTAGTTGTACTTCAAGTTTTTAATTCGAGAGAAACCATGCCTTGAAGTGGCTTACCGTTAAAGATAAACATTGCATAACCTGTATGAAGACCAAGGTCTGAGAAGGCTCTGTAATCTCCTGTCGCTCCCATCGGAGCTGTTAGACACTTTTTATCCCTTCGCATTCGTCCCTTTCCTGTTTATTTAGTTCATGGCATGGATCAGCGTTAAGAGTCGCCTTTTTTCCTCCTTTCTTTTTCTCTTAAAAGGCATCCAGCCCGTGTAGAGCTAACGATCAGCAGCTCAGTGTCGGCACTGACTGTTAACACCACGTTTCTGGTGTTGGTATCATTAAAACGTTTCTGAGAATATCAGTGATCCTGCTGCTGCAGGAGATCGCTTTCCTTTTTGATGTGGTGAGGTGATTTTTATACGGATTGATTAAAAACGAACGGTTTCATTTATCTCTCATGTTTAAACTGCCAACTAAAGGAAGCGTCAGATTCCTCCAACAAGCACCCCTTCCTTTAGCCGTCCGGCTGCTCTTCTTAACAGGGTCCCTGAAGTATGGAGGCTGATTTAGTCTGTTCCCTAACAGTCCTTCCTCGTCTTCCCTCCTTACTTCCTCATTCATGCTGTTTTCTCTCTTTAATCTTCCTACCTTCCCTGATTCCTTACCTTTCTTCCTTCTTTTCTCTTCTCCCTCTGATTCCTTCCATGACTCCTCATTGGTTTCCTTCCTCCTATCCTTTTATCCCTCCTTCAGTTTTGATAGTTTCTTCTGAAAGCAGATTTCCATCACAGCTTCAAGCTTTGGCACATTTACTAAAGCTGAATCAAGGTTCTGTTTTTTTGCTTTATCTGTTTCTTCAAAATTCATCCCAACTTTTGCGACCATCCTATCTTACTTCTTAGCTGTTTTTTTTTTTTTTTTTTTTTTACTTAAGGAAACAAATTCTACCTAAAAGAATATTAAGATCAACCCCATCAAGTACCATAAACTAAGAACTGGTTAAGGTTTTGTTAGTATTTTTTTTTTTTCTGGTCATACATTTCCATCAAATCCTTATAAATGAGTAAAATAAAAGATTTTTTACAACCCTTCCTTTTAATTTTCCAATAACGGTGATCTGTGCCGCCCTGTGAGCCACACTTACAGACAGAATTAAAGTATTGTCTGTTTAAAAGATGTTGTAGAGCCCAATAGAACTACTTCCTGTTGCCTGTAGGTGGCGCTCCAGTTCAGCTTACTTTCTAGTTTGGTTATTTTTGGGGTATGGATCCTAATCCCAGTAGGTTTTTATTTATTTTCATGTTTGTTTTTCTTGCAGACAAATTCAAATATCTTAATGATGCCTCTACTAGTGAACTTCTGTTTAAAAACTCTTAGAGATCACATGTGTGCCAAATTTGTTTGATTTTTGCTTCTTTTTTCTACTCTTTCTGCACTCGAGAAATTCGATTATTGTCTTGGTTTCTTTTCTGTCTTAATGTCTTTGGCTGAAGATTTAACTTCAAAGGCTGTATTTTTTTTAAATAGCTTTTTAAGTCTCTATCCCGTCATTTTTATAGAACTTCCTCCCTTTTTTTTTTTTTTTTTCTTACTTTGTAAAGCATCAGCTCTTCGTCTTTTCAGCCTTGGTCTTCATTTAATGACAAGCATTTCACTGTTTTTGTTTATTGTTTTTTTTTTTTTCTTTGCGTGTGTTCTGAGTGTATTTGTGTGTTTACCAGATAGATATCTGAATGCTCCACATCATGTTTGACCACATCATGTATCTGAGCCTGCCACCATTTTTATTTGCCCAGGCAGACTTAAGAGTCAGACTTTCCAAATTCATCTTTTATTGGATGAAGCAGAGAGGTAACCTCATGCCCCAATCCTCTTTAAATTGACAACCTGCACCGGCCTCCATGTACACTCTAAGCAGACGACAGTAAAAGTACAAAGATCATCTGTACACGCAGCAAATGTAAATATATACTTGTCGCTCGAGGAGCTGGCCCAATCCTATTTGGTCGTATGGTGCAGTTATATATTTCTCAAAGCGTATCTGTTATTAGCCACTCTTTATTTTTAGTACAATGTGGTTTGTGGCCTGAATCCCCTTCTCTGTGTGCCTAAAATTAGCCAAGAAATGTGTATGGCAACGCAAGTAAACGGTGGTTATTATGTAAATACGGGAAACTAATGATAAACTATTTATTAAAGGTTTATTGTACAATGAAATGTATGTCTCAGTTTTTGCACCATGAGTCGGATTCCTGAAGCATTTGGTTTAAGGCGAGAAAGCATTTTCTGGTTAAATCAAAGTAAAAACTCCCACCAAACAGAACTTCTCAACATTTATGGATTACTGGTCTTTATTTAATCCTATAGATAATATTTCATCTATTAAGGTTTCTGGTAGGACAAGTTTTTTTTATTGTGTGTTTATGGTGCCTTTTAAAAGCATTTTCACATTTTTAACTGATGGACTAACTGGAAAAGAGGTAAGCATTGTTTTTTGTTTATACCACTGAGTTTCTAAAAAAAAAAAAAGTAGGGTGTTCTTATTCCATTAACATCGTTTGCTCTGTTACCCTAAAATGAAAAGGAATTGAAATCACAAATAGATTTGACTTGTGTTGATAACCTTTGTAGACGTCCAGCTGTTCTCTGAAAGCTTCAGAAGTTGCAGAACAATCATAGATGCCTACACACTGCAGACAGATCAGGGATAAAGTTGTGAAGAATTTGAAAGCAGGGTCAGAATATAAAATATCCTCGGCTCGCACTCATACCAAAAAGGCAAGATAACACGTTTGGCAAGAAGAGCTTTGTTCAGAGAAGCAGCCTAACAGTTCATGGAAACTATGGGAGCTGCAGAGATCCACAAATCAAACGGGGGAATCCGGGATATCTATTGGTTGCGTTTATCATATGTCTGGCTAATAAAGAAGGACAAAATGGAAACTGTGGTCGAAATTTGGAAGAAGGTAGATTGATCAGATTAGACTAAAAATGAACTGCTGGTCTAAACAGAAAACTAACAGCACATCACCCTGAACACCTTTTCTACTGCAAAACGGTAATGAAACCATCATGCTCTGAGGATAACCTGTTGGAATCCCATCAGACATGTTTCCATTAACCTGTGCTTTATGTGAAGTATCGCTTTAGTAAAACCTGGTAAGAATTGAAGAGTTGCTCTCCAACACCAGCCAGAAGAAACGGAATGAAAACATCTACACGTTTTTAGGCTACAGTAATGATGGACGTCTAGTTTCTAAATTTACTACATAAAGTCCAAACAAAGGCTACTGTTGCTTTCTGAGAGCAGTAATTCTCTTGCAGTCTGAAAGTTGCAGGTTAGATTCCTAGTTGCAATTTTTTCTGAGTATCTGAGAATGAACATGTGACTGGATAAATGGGGCTCTGGTGTTGAACACTAAGTATGACTAGAAGAGCCCTATTTAAAGGCAGTCCATTAACACTTTGAAGCAGCTGTCCCGGGTTTGATTCCCTGCCCAGGCCCGTTTACTGCATGTGCTCACTTCCTGTCCATCTAATGAACAATATTAATGTTGGTACAGTGAGAAAATGTGAAATATATGTGCTTTTTTTTGGGAAGTTTTGTTTTTTTTTTTTTCAATCACTGAGGCAGCTAATATCTAATGGTAAATTAATGCTCTAAATCCTTTTATTCCATAGATACTTACACTTTCCAGTGTCGTCCTCAAGCTCTCCAAACAAGCTAACAAGTTCCTACATGAGCCTACCATTACTGTTGCATCATCTCTGCCTGTGAGACACAAACCTGCTTCGACAGGCAGTGGGAGCTTGTAAGTTTACAGGAGCGTTTCCTGCTTCGCTCACAGGATAATATAATCTCCGCATATCTGTGCCTCTGAAGCATTTTCCTCTGTCTGCAGGAATATGATGAGCCTGGCAAAAAGTGTTCCCTGTGGAGTAGCAGGTCTTATGTGGTCTTAACCAGGGATGAAAGAGATAATAATAAGGCTCTTAACCGTAATCTCTGCCCACTATTTCCTCACATAGCCTCTTGCTGCACCAGGCGCTGCACCAAGCCTTGCACAAGTAACTGTTCCACATTTTGTCAAGATACACCCTCAGACTTAAAAGTGCTTAGGCAGGATTTTATTGGATAAGAAAAACCCAAGTAGCACTTAATGATAAGATAATTCAAGTCTGTAAAGTACTTAAACTGTTGCATTTGATAATAATGGAGAGGCTCTGCAAAGTCTCCATACAGATTCCAAATCAGATAAAGCTCTGGAATTAGAAAATAAAAGTGTAATTCTACCACTGCCATGTTTTACTGAGAGGTGGGTGTGTTCAGGTGTGATGTGCTGCGTTAGGTTCTCTGATCATCACACTAAATAGCATAATGTGGTGGTTTATTAATTAATGATTTATGATTCATTTCACATCGGGCCAAGTTCATATGGCTGCCTCTTTTTTTCATTTAATAAGGCTCTCTTTGTTGGAGGTTTTTTTTTTTTCTTTTTTCTTGATCTAGAATGTTAGAATGTCCAAAAATTAAAAAGTAAAAACAGGGATCGGCCTTCAGTGACGTTCCATGTGGGACAAACCTTTTAGTTTACAACATCTCTTTCTGAAAAGGAGGGAAATGTTTGAACTTGCAGTCTCCATTGCTTGGAGCTGTACAGCGACAGCTTTTTGGGAATTTGGGGCACAGGATCATCAACGGCTGTCTTGAAGGGAAAGGACTGAGCGTGTTTTAACATGACTGACTTTCCTGGTGACTTTAGAGAAGCGTCTCAAATGACCCCCTTGGTAGAAATGTGAGAAAGAGACAATCACATTATCGCTATCGCTCTTATTGTGCATTACTTGCCAGGCTTTAAATAAAAGAAGGTGAATTAAAGATCACTACATGTTTGAAAACCTCTGAATTCTCCTGCCACAGTTCCCAGTACCACAGATGAACATTCATCCATTATTCTGTGAGATTAAAATGTCATCTATAAAAGCTTTGACAAGAGCAAAGACCGGAAATCTTTTTTAGACCGCCCCAGCAGACACTCCGGACAGGAGGAAGAGGAAGCGGGCCCACGAGTGGATGTCCTGACACTCAACGGCATCTTTTCCTGCTGCGGAAGTGTTGCATGTTGGCGTCTAGGAAGAGTCCTGGGATGAATCATGTGTGAGCTTCATTGTTCCCCCAGTCAGATATGAAAACAGGCTCACAGAGGCAAAGCTAACCTCTGCCTGCTTTCCCAGATTCTATAAGCAGCAGCATACTTTCACATGACTTCCTGAAAACCATGATTGATGATTAACTCGGGGTTACAGTGGGTGTGTGGGTCTGACGCTGTTGGATGTTTCCACATCCAAGGTTACACATGAATGGGATTTCTTTCTTTTATAGCATTGAAATATTCCCACTTCCTTATGTTTGCTCTGCATTTCCTGCAAATAACGTGCAGCCTTATCACCCTGCACTCTGATCCTGCTTGTTACCTTTTTACATCCTTGCATGTTGGAGGAAGTGACAGTGGAGGGCTGTCAGGTGATCCTTTTAAGCCTATAAATGTCCTTCCAATCATATAAACTGATGCAGCTGTTCAGAAAATGGCAACATTTGTCACCAAACGCATCAAGAAGCATTTAAAACCTTTCTAAAATCGAGGTTCTTAACCAGCCGTAAAACCTGTTACTTTATTATTCCTGTTGCAACAAGCATAAACCAGGAATGTGGCATTGGAGGCTGATTTTAAACATTATTTAGATCTTTTACTCTTTATTGAACCTGATTTGAATTGATAAAAAGATCTTCAAGCTGTCATTACCAAGAAATCTGACCTTTTTATACATTAAAACATATATTTGTTAGTGTTGGACTTAAGTCAAAACCTGATGAACCTTCTGGAGTGTAAAAGTGGCTTAGTTTTCTGGAGTGTCTGTTCAAATCAAAAAAGTCAACAGGGATAAAGAAATATGATGTCATCTCAGTTACCAGCAATGGAACAGTTTAGTGTTTTCCTAAATGGTCCAGAAAGGGTTGCCAGCTCTGGTCTCTTCTGACCAAATCCCATTGTTGAAAAGATAGCAGATATCTTTCAGGTTTACTGTACACCTGTGTGATTTATGCTGAGATTAAGACTAACCCTGCATATGTAAAAGATCTTCATGCCACCATTTCCAGATTTTTATTCAGACATAACTTTAAAAAAAAAAAGCTCCCATTGTTTTTATTGTATTTCTCAATGGTGTTATTTTTTTCTGTTTGTTTGTCACACGACTAGACAGTAAAACACAACAAAGGTTTGGGTGGTATGCTGTAGCTACCCTACATTAGCTCTAAACACATTCATTAATATTAATTAAATGCACGATTTCTAGTCGTGGGTGAAGGTGGCTTTAGATTTCCCTTCCAACGAGCTTCCTCCAACCTTTTTCCTAATTTCTCTGTTTTTCCAACTATAAGTTGTTAAAATTTTCCTTTGATGTTTTTTTAGAGACCAGAGTTGTAAGTTGTAAAAAAAAAAAAAGCCTAACTTTTTTTCTGTTTGTATATTTGTCTGACACTACTGCTCCATGGATCTTTTTAATCCCATTTATCAACATTTTATTTACAAGAAGGTTCAACCTCACATTAAGCTTAATGCATAAACAATCAAACAGACCTTAGAGAAAGAGCGACTAATAACGTATTGATAACTGCGATAGTAAAACCTTTGAATGAATCGTTTTACAGGGTTCAGATGGTTCAGCTGGAAATATACTCAGACTTTGTCATAATCCTGAAATATTTCCTCTGCCTCCTTGAGATGCCTAACAGGAATTAGTCAAATGTAACTTGTTGCACATGAGACGTATTAGAGTTTTATTTGATTAGAACATTTCCAACATATTTTTTTGAACACCAGAGTGAAAGTCGAACATGGAGAGTTAGAACGTTGATGGAACCCCTTAAAAAACAGGATTCTGTCAGAGAGAAACAATAAGAACAAGCTAACTCAACTGCAAGTAACAAAACCTAACAAGCACACAAAACCCTGCTTCATTCTGCAAACAAGCTCAAGACTTCATGCGTAGAGCTGAAATAATTCATATAGGGTTTTTTTGTTGTTGTTTTTTTAATGTTTTTTTTTTAAATTAAGACCTATTAAACAAATAATTCTCAAACAGAAGTTTGAGAATATATATATATATATACATATATATATAACAAAGGAGAGAGAAAGATCAGCGAGGGAGCTACAGCTTAGCCACAAATGTGAAGACAAACAGATGACACCGTCTTTTGCCTCTTTTCCATTTTGCTACCAAGCAGATTGGCTTATGGACAATAAGGTGACTAACAAACCAGGCTCAGTTACAACAGCTCTGTCTGGATGAAATGGGCCTAAAATATAATTAAACTTCAGAAAAGTATCCCAAACTATCCCACCCAAGTCATCGATGGGTCTTTAAGAAGTGCAACCATTTCAAACACATCAGCATCTTGGTCCCAGAGGAACTGCGGACGTCGGTCCAACCATCTTGGACTGAGATTACAAAAGTCAGTCGGTTTCATGCAGAGCAGAACTGAAACATTTCACCAGAATAGTTGTTTTAATATTTGTTCACTGATTTGCAGCCCAGCTAAATGTTTAGTTTTATTCATTCGGGTTATAAGTCAATATTTGGCTTCATACAGAAAAAATGTAGTTTTTCTTGCCACGGTTCAAGAACACAGTCATATTGCAAATAACTTCAGCTTAATCTACACATCTGATAGTTTTATAGGTGGCATATTTGGTCTTTCAGTCTGCTGCTGAGACAAACGGAGCACTCCAGTGCTGTCATTGGACTGTAGACATTATTTGAAGTGGAAAGAAGAATAAAAATCTTGATGTCTTGGCTTCTTCGAAGAGCTGTTTTCAGGCATAGCTATACTCCACAAAGCTTTGACTGAAATAAATTGAGATATTTGGAAAGATTTATAACCATTCAATGTTCTCTTTTTGGTTTGGATCTTAAATAACAAATGAAGAGCAGATATAAACAGTTTTGGTTCATTTAAAGTCAACTTTTATTGTGCATCATGTTATCAGGTCGGCTTTATTCCATTTAAAAACCCACTTCAAACAATCCATCTCGGTCTAAATCTAACCTTTTTCATGTTTAGTTTGTTTTATTGTTGTTTTTTTCTATTGTTTTTTTTTATTATTAATGTCAGTGAAAATATCAAAGTTCCTTTCAGGAAACTACCCATGCATGCTCATTGTTTGTTTTTCTAAGTCTGATTTCCAGGCGATGTATATCCTGTGAGAGTGGCTGTTTTCAAAGCCAAAGTGTAAATATCGGATGTGTACGTTTTTGTTGAAGGCGTTGCAAAGGAAGACCTCTTTCCACAAGTGAGGCGACAATCCAACTCCATTGTCAGGAAATTCAGTGTGCAGGACTTTTTTAACTGCGTTCATTTCAAACAAAGCAGGCAGATAAATAGACAGAAAAACCCTACATTTGATAAAGTGATGGATTTTTGTTTTAAAATCTGCTTTTTCATTGTTTCCTTGTGCCCATTCTGGCTGCAATGTGACTGTTGCTTTTCAGTATAATTTTGCATTAATTGAAAACAGTACTGCAAAGGTTCTTGTTTGAAAACTTGCACATTAAAATGCAAATCAATTATTTTTCGGTGGAATCACATGGGTTGAAATTCAAAATCTCATTAGTTTACAGTCATACCAGGATTTACTGTCTACTATAGTCTATTGTATGAAAAAGGCTTTTTTAAGCTCATTTTCCTTAAACAGACCCTCAGTAATCAGTGGCCTCCCCAATATGTATAAACAGTAAAATCAGATGTTGACGTTGGTGTCATGTACAACAGCTTTTCTTCCAATATCCAAGAACTGTGTACATCCAGTAAAACAGTCAGTTTCTCCTTGGCTTCACCTTTCTCACACACCATCCTAAATACTTAGGTTATCCTGAGCTATTTTCTATATTTATGCTGCTATATGTTTAGGCTACTGGAGGACATAGGGACAACATTTTTATCTATTGGCTTCATTCTATCTCTATTCTCTCATTCTGCTGTATTTGTTAGTTCCACCCATTACTTTATGTTCTGCCTGCTTTTTCTTGTCATAGTAGCTTCATCTGGTCTGCTCCTGTTTGACTTTGACTCTATCCTGGAATAAAATATCAGCTATACTGCTGCCATTAGCACCTTTGTTTAAAGATATTGGCGTTAAGCCTTTCCTTTTTCAGTGTAGTCCTGTTTCTCTTTCTGCAGCTAACTGTATGTGCTCTTTTTTTTATCCTCTGACATGAGAACTGGCTTGGAGCTTGTCTGCTTGGCTGTGTCTTTCATGGACAGGGCCACCTGTAGAGATAGTTAACAGTTATCTTTTATATTCTGCTTCTTCTTGGACGTCATCTTCTGTCTCCTTGAATCCCAAATGGCCTCAGCAGAAGGCTGCTCACACAGAGCATAATTCTGTTTCAAGCTAAATACAAGTTTTTCCTCTCCACTGTAGCTACATGCATACTCAGTGGGAGGGATTGCTATAACGTTAACAACAAAATGCAAGTGAAAATCATTGCCTTGAGCTTATCTAGAAGGGACAGGTCTTGCAAGTCAATAACTGCAATCAAATGGCTTTCTTTGACAGAAACTTTTAACCAATCTGTCTGTGTTGTCTCTCTAAAGTGCCTTGAGATAAAGTTTGTTGTGAAATGGCGGTGAGGTCTGGTTTGCAGGAAGGACAGAAAAGCTTTCACACTATATAGGAGGAGTTATCAAATGGATCTGATTAGACTTCACCCAAAGACTTCCAAGGCTGATTAACATATTTCGACCATATCGTGTTATCATCATGAATGTATTTACTGCCACAGAAAGCAACAAATTAGAGGCTCTTAGTGAGAGACACATTTGCTTAACTGATTGTTACCAAAAACTGGTAATCCGATGTTTCTAAACTCTTGGTACCCCTGGAAGATTTCTACATTTTGTTACATTATCACTGCTAAATTGGAAAGTGGAAGCAATTATTACTAGATACTGCAAGGAATCAACCAACCTGCATGTTTTTCCACACTACTTTTAGTTAACTGAGGTCGGGATTACAGGGGCGTCAGCACATTCTGATCATGTGTTCATTAGTCTTTTTTTTCGTTGTTGTTTTTCTCACCCCTCAATAGCACATCAATAAATCTGAGCCACTGCAGGTAGTGACCTGATCTCATCAGTACTGCAATGTAGAGTACATACATGTGCATCTAAACAGATGGGAACATCATTTTTCAGCATCTCAGGACGTGACATTACATAGATTTGGTAATTCAGTATTCTCCCTGCATATTTTTGGACCACGATTTCCAAATGCAATGCAAGCTTTTATCTTAAGAAAAACAGGACTTTGGACTGCTGAGTAACAATCCAGTTATTTCCCTCCTTAACCCAGGTGGGACACTTCTGTCTGTCTCTGGCTCAGCAGAGGAATGTGAGCCCATCTATGGGACTCGTCTCTTTGCTGTAGCTCTTGATGTGCTGACTCCCCCAGATTCTTGAATCTGCTTGGCATCCTTTTAAAGCTGTAGTTCTCCCTGTTACTGGTGTATCTTTTTCTACAACACCTTTACTTTTAATTAACCTTTCTGTGAATAAGCTTGGATATAGAACTGTAATCACCTAACCTGTTTGGCAATGACCTTTCGGAGCTTTCCCTCCTTATGGAGGGCTTCTTTTGATGGTCAGCAGTCTTCCTATGATTGTGTGGCCTACTGTTCCAGACTGATGCAGCATCTAGAGGCCCTGGAAACCTGTGCAGGTGTTTTTTATAAGCTGATTGGGCTGTGAAACCAATAGTTTCTAATGCTGAACATTTTTGCTGATATTTTCATTTGTACTTTCTGTAAGCAAATATTAAATTCACAAGAAATATTGGCTTGAAATGTTGCATCTATACAACATCTGGAAACTCTTAGAAGACTTTTTTGTCTGTAACTTTATATGGTCATGTGGTTAAGACTAGTTTGATTTTATACCTAAAACAAGTGCCATTTATTTTAATTTGGCAAAAGTTTCAGTAGGTCTTCATAACGATTGAAGGGATGTAATGCTTTTCAATTAAGGCTTTTCCATTTAGTGAGGGCATTTTGTCTAAATATCTGACATTCAATGATTTCTCAAGGCACAGACAATTGGGGTTTGAGTGTTAGCTGCTTCTAAAGGCAATTTTATTCTAATCTTGCTGCTCCATAAACATCTTCTAAGAGGAAAGAAGCAAAACCTGTGGTGGTCTAAAGAAATTAGGGACAAAAAACCATTTACATCCAACAGGAACCACAGTGAGAGCCATCATCCACAAACAGAGAGAACAGGCATTAGTAGGGAACCCTTTCAGCAGTGGAAAAGATCATTCATTTGAGTGCCATGGGAGAAATTTGTCTTAGAGGTGTTGAAATGAGACAGTGTATCCAACAAAATCAGTGACACTAAATAGAAAAAGACAACTACAAAAGATTTCAAACAAACAACAAATGTACAAATAGTTTGTCATTCATGATCATCTGAGCCTCCTGTTTCTTTTTTCAAGCCCAGCTATCTATCGATCAGGAAGCTACGCTGCTTCACAGTAGTTTGTGAGAGTCTCACCAATATATGAACTCCTACAGCAGCTGTAGCTGAAAGGGATTTCTGTCAGGAGACTCAAATAAACTGAAAACTTCATTATATGCAGGTTGGAAACTGATGCAAGCACTCTGCAAAACAAAAGAAAAGACAAACCAGCACACCCTTGGCGAGCCCCCCGTGCTATTTAGCCTGAAACAGAACAGAATTTAACTAGAAACTGCTTTTAATTAGAAAAAAAATATTTATCTCCAACTAAACTAACTTTTTTTAGGGTGATATTTGTCTGAAAAATTCAAATGTTAAGTTGAATTCAAGAAAAACAAGCCTGCTGTATGCTGTGGAGCTCTGGAGGAGCTAATGTCAAAAAAAACCAATGCTTGTGCTGCTGTCTTTATATTATGCAAATTAAAAAAACAATAGTCATCGCTCCATCTCCTTTTGCAATAGCTCCAGTAGCGTACTAGGCTAGTAGGACGTCGATCAAATGGTTGAAATACGATGGAGGTCATTATCACTGTAAGGACATGCAGGTTTGTTGGGTTGGATTAGCAAAACATGTTTTCCAGATGTCTGGCACTAAAAAAGTATGGACAGAAAGCTGGAAAAATTTATGCCAGATTGGAGAGAGCTCCAAAGAAGAAAATCAGACACATCATCTGAGCCTGAGCTTGTTTTTCTATCTGAAACATTAAAAACAGTCTAGTATACAGGGAGATGGATACGATTATGATCAGAAGTACTAAGAGGTAATCAAAATGCATTGACAACACATCCAGGAGATTTTTAAAAAAAGCACGCAGACGTGAGACCCAGTCTTCATAACAGCACTCTGATGATCACAAACATAAATAAAGGGAAAAAGAAACACTACAGGAAGAGGGAGTGTTCAGTGTAGAGCATAGATGAGCAGGTAACAGAATGATTTGTTAATTTATTTATGAATAAATCAAGACAAGCAAAAATCTGTGATGGCTTTTTTTTCTCCTGTGTATGTTTTCCAGCAGAAGCCTAAAGTAGTTAAGTAGCATCAATAGATCAAAGGTCATCCTGAGTTTCCTAATTTTTTTCTACTGAGTCAGACCTTCTTGTAATCTCTCATTGTATAATAGTTGTTTTAGCTTTGAATGGTTTTATCTAGACATTTTTTACTGTTTTCCAGTGATTTTCAGGTTTATGTTTTTGGCTTGCTTAGCTAGCCGTTCGGGCATAAATAAAAGGCTCCTTAACTCAATAGACGGATTAAACATTGTCGTGTCGACACACAGCAGACAACTTAGAGAAGAAGCTGTTTTGATTTCATCTTTGTTCCCAACCTGACACAAAGACCTGACATAACCCCTTTCTTTCAGCTTTCAAGTCTTGCCACAGGTTGTCAATTGGATTTAGCTCTGAACTTTGACTGGGCCATTCCAATGCTTGAATACGCTTTGAGCTACGCCATTCTATTGTCGCTCTGGTGGTATGTTTCGCCTTTAGCTAAGCTCTTTTGGAGATGGGCTCATCGATGAATGCTCAGACACTGCTACCAAATAACAATAAAATCTGAAATTGAATCATGAGCTTAACAAAGCCCTATAAGGACATATACAACCATATGCAATATTTTTATGTTTTTCCCTCTAAAAGATTTGTTAAAAATGCTGAAAATGTTTATAATGGTCTGAAGTTTCACTACGGCTTTTACAGAGACAGTGTTCAATTTTGAAAGTTGCTATTTTAATACACTTATAAAAAAGGGTTTAAAACATTACTATTATGTACATTTTTGACCATGTCCTGTGAAAACCTTCAATAACAAAATGTAAAAAAAAGAGTTCGGCTCATGAATGGGAAGTGGGCCATGGCTTTGTCCCGCCACTCACAGTAAGCTTTAATCTCATTAAGGCCTCTTACTCCTACAGATGTCACACTCAATACAGGATTAATGCTTAAGATATAAAATTCACAGCAGTGCAGTTCAGCCCCGCTCCATTCATCATGGCAGCCCTTTTCCTATCTATGGCTGGATCAGAGTGTTGCAAGGCACATAGGACAGTCTGTTATTCTGTGGTAAATAGTACTCAAGATTAATTTACTGAACTGATTCATGTATTAAGGTGTTTGGACTGTCGGCTTTTAAGAAGTAATTAAAGTTGGCTCTTCTAGAGCCAATAGAAAACAGGATGTGATGATCTGGGATCAAACATGGTTTTAATGCAGGATATAAACAGAATTAGCAGTAGTGATGGACATGGCATTTTGGCACAAACGCAGGGTACAGAACAACACGTCGGAAAGAACATGATTGGATATTTTCAGCCTCTGGGAGCTGAGCATAGAACGCCTTAGCCTTCTGTTTTCCCACCTCTCTCTGTCTGACTGTGAGAACGACAGAGAATCTAAAGAGACAATCATGCTCTGTTTTTTTTTTTCTTTTTTAAACAATAGCTGGTTTATCGACATGTTTTCCTTCCTCATTTATTTCCCACCAGTTTCCTAAAATAAAACCAGTTTAGAGCAAATCCAAGAAGCTGAGTCCAGTCCGGATGAGAATCAAGGATTCGTTTAACAGCATCAGATTTGGGATCAAAATGGAAGGAAGAGAGCAGCCTGACAGTAAAAATCTAAACCACATCATACCTTTTTAGACAATGCAGTTGGTGCGATTTCTTAGTTGTATAAATAAAACAATATGTTTCTCTTTTGAGAAGAAAACTTTTCTTCCTCTAACTTAGAAAGTTTTTTTAGTGATTGTACCATAATTGTATTCAAACAGAAAGTCTTATAGCTCCTGAACTATCTCTATAGTAATACTGCTATAGGCTTAGACTTCTGGAGGACATAGGGACCACTTTTCATCATTCTATCTGCTTCCTTCTATCTCTATTCTCCCATTGTGAAGTATTTGTTAGTGCAACCTCTAGCTTTATGCTCTCTCTGTTTTTATTTCTCATCATTGTAGCTTCGTCTGGTCTGTTCCTGTTTGCTGTGGCTCCATCCTGGAGAGAAATGTCGGCTGGACTGCTACCATCAACACCTTTGTTTATAGTTATTGGAGCTTGGCCTGTTTTTCATTGTAGTCCTGATTCTCGTACTGTGACTAAATGGATGTGCTCTGTTTCATCCTCTGACATGGGAACTGGCTTGGAGCTCCTCTGCCTGGCTGTGTCTTTCCTGACGAGGCCGCCTGAGGAGCTGGATGACAGTTACCTTTTATATCTCTGCGTCTTTCTGTCTGTCTGCTTCTGTCTTCTTAAACTCCAATCGGCCTCGGCAGATGGACGCTCACACTGAGCCTGGTTCTGCGGGAGGTTTCTTTCAGTTAAATGGGAGTTCTCCCTCTCCACTGTTGCTACATGCATGCTTAGTGTGAGGGATAGCTGTTGAATTAATGACACAATACAATCAGCTGGTTTTCCTTAGATAGAAAACTTTGAACTCATCCGACTGTGTGATTTGAATGAATTGTCTTTGTAAAGTGCCTTGAGATGACATGTGTTGTGAATTGGCGCTATATAAATACACTGAATTGAATTATCATATATATACATATAAAAAACATTGCCCTTATTTCAGCCCCATTCGGCACAGGATTCAATTATTTCACTCTGTTTTAATTTATTTTGCAAATAAATTCTGCCACTGCTGGCTTATCTTATTTCAAGTCAAACAAGCTTTATTAGCATCATAGTTTTAAACATATAGCCAAATCGCTCTGGGGGTCCCCTTGGGCGTCTGGGGCTCTGGGTCTCCCGGCGCTGGTCTCT
>JAUZNJ010077564.1:0-24562 GCA_034780135.1 Jordanella pulchra
CATTCAAAAAGCATATTGCAGAGAATATTGCACCGTCAATAAATAAGAAAACTATATTATAGTAGCAGAGTGGTTGTTACAGGGGTTATTGTTTTATAGTGCAGCATTATATAAGACATAAACCAGCTGCTTAGAGAGATGAAGTGTATAAGAAAGATTTAAAGGAAAACACACATTTTCTCACTTCCTTCCAAATGTTTACTCAATGACATCCAAACTGGTTCATAGACATCATTGTGCTGTAATATCAGTGGTCTGGTCAGGTATAAGCTGATGATCATTTCCTCCTTGTACCTCTCTGGAGCACTGTTGTTGTAGTCTATTCCTCTGATCTCCCTCTGTGGTTCCTTGTCTCCAAATGGGGAAGGCCGGCCGCCTGGTCCCAGTTCTCCTTCAGCTCTTGCTTTGATTTCTTGCAGCCTATGTCTGAGTTCTAGAAAAGTCACCCCTTACCTTAAGCAGTACAGAAAGCATCCATGATCCAGTGTAGGTCCTTGACTTCCTGAACTACGAGCTTCGCTAGAGGATCTGCTCAACCCAGAGATGCCGGAAGCTTTGTTCAAATATTTTTTAAATGTATAAAGCTCACGCTCAAATTTTTGTTAAGCAAATTATCTTACTGTAAAATCCTGGTCCACCATGTCAAGGTGAAACTGACAGCCATCAGATTCAATTATGTAATGGAGCCCTTTGTCTGCCCTGGTAACTGCTGTTGCTGGCCAGGGTAATTTTGGGCAAAATGTTGGACGAGCAAAAGCACACAAAGAGGCAATTTTTTGCATTGTGTTTTCTGTGAATGCACCATTAGAGTTAATATTCCTCTTTTCCTTCAATTGCAAAATCTGTGGTTGTGTTGCATTCCATGTGTTCAAAGCTAAATAAAAGTTTTCTTATAGGAAAAGAACTTAGAAGGAACAACAAAAAAGAAGAATGCTAATGCAGACCTTTATTCTTTTTAACTAAAAAAACCCTGCTTAATAATATACAGAACCATATTAAAAATTACATTATTTATCTGTCCATTTTATTTAATCAACATACTTAGAAGGCCCATTGTTAACATGAATAACAAAAAGAGTTTTTAATTTGAAATGAAAGATAGTTTTTTAATGAGTTACATGACACCTCTTGCGAGGCATATTAGTGTTGAGATCAAATGTTAGGAATGTAATGAGAGCGACTCCCTTCTGATGTCACATCCTGCAACCGAGGTTAAATAGAGGACTGCCTCCAGTTCAGCTTTCCCTTTTGCTAGTGGCCAAAGGCCGCGTTTGATTAGACCCACGGATTCTCAACTGAAGCTAGCCACCAACTCCTTCCAGAGAAGAGGCTCGCTGGACTGCGTCAGACAGGAACCTGCCTACTATTCAGAAAACTGAACATAGTGTATTTATTTGCAAATCGAGTGAGTGCAGTGTTTGTGAACCCATCTGCTGAAAAAGACTTCCCAGTTCTGGCCGATCAACAGAACAGCCGGGCCCAATTGCTCTTTTCCAGAGGAGTCATGAGAAGCCGCTGAGCCAAACTGTGAAGCCGGCAGACCACCTGAAGCTGCCGTCCAGCCCACCTGGCCCAGCATCAGCTACAGAAACTAACTGCATACCTAAAGAGAGACACCCCATGACTTATCCCTGCACAATTGCTGTTATTATTGCATCGGATTAATCCAAATCTGTTGGAGAGTTGCCTGCGGATGACCTGACTGGACAGAGGACTGGGTCTCTGAGTCAGACCGAACCTTCCACTCCTTCCCTCTGATGCTTAATAATCGCTCTTCTTGGGTTACCTGAAATAAGATTTCTGTTTTCAACTTTAATGGTTTCAAAGCAAAAGTGACAAACTGAATGCTACAGTGGACTGACTAGCATCTTTAGCTTCAAGCTACCTAATTTTCTGGCCACATCTGAAGGCCACATGAGGAGCCTAACTTCCTTTGTTCCAGCCAGAACCAATCTTTCAGTTCAATTCAACAGTTCAATTCAATTATACTTTATTGATCCCCAAAGGGAAATTCACTGTTATTCTAATTAATCGATTTTGGAGCCATTTTTCATTTTTCACTGTTAAACCAAATTAAACTTTTACTTTTTTGACTGCATTTAATACCTTTGCTTCAAGGTTTATTCACGTTTACCTGCTGCTATTTCTAAAGGACACTAAATGAATTAAGCATCAAAGCTTGAACCTTCCTCACAAACTCTAGAATGGACTCCGTTTATTTGTTTTTATTTACTTGTACATATTTTCAGTGGTGTTAATGCTTTTGAAGATTATTAGTCAATAAAGGTACCATTGTTTTAATCTGTGGTTGTTTGTGGTTACTTTACTTTTTTTCAGTTGGTTGGGGATTAATAACTCTGCTTCTAGAAATAGTCTAAGTTACTAAATGGTTGAAAAGCAACTGGATCTTAACAGCCAAATCTAGGAGCCTCACTTGGAGTAAAAGGTTAAGAATCCTGTAGATTAGTTATAATCATTTCACTAATGATCATTTATTGACTTTTTTTTACCCTTAATTCTGAATGACATTAATTAGCTACAAATTCCAGTTCTAGTTACTTAATATAATCATAATCTGGTAAAGTAGCACAACATTGTTAATGTTACAATAATAATTTCATGTTATTTAAACAGTTCCACTACCTTCAACTTAGTAGAGAGTCTCTGCTCCTTTTTTAGATATGTTTGTTTTATAGTATACAGTATATTAAATGTATAATTTTTATTAGGAGCACAGAATTTCAAGTAATACTACTCAAAACTGCCTGCACCAAAACATAATTTCGCACAAGCCTGGTGGATACAGCAGGCTAAGACGTCTTTAGCAATAAGACAGAGACAGAGACAGAAATGGTCGGATTTCTTTTCCACCGTCTGGCAGCAACTAGCAAAACCAGAATAGAAGTAAAAAGTAAAAAAAGGATTCTGCAATTTCAGTTGTTTCAGCTGTCCTTGTGTAAGATTTAGAATGGATTACACCTTCAAATGAAATCTGCAGCAAATGACAACCACTTACAAATCCTTGCCACAAACTCACTTTTATGACATATAGTATAATCTATTTTGAATTACAATTGACTTTTTTACTCTTTCAATTATTGCTTCATAATTCAAAATTTCTGACATTTGAAGATGCACTTATACTTTATGAACATTTGAAATTACATTCTTGTATTTATTACTCAATTCACAGTCAGTATTTTGTTGAATCCTCAAGAATCTCATACATAAACATAGTATTTTGCATACATTACATGGTCTCTTAAGGAATGATGTGAATTAATATTCACACTAAAACAATAGACATTTTTACTATTTTTTATATTAAAGCTCTATTGTAAATTGGTGGCAAACATGTCAGGAAAGACATAAAGAAATGTATAAACAGAATTAAGGCCACTAGTGTGAAGGTTGATTTTTAAAAAAGACTCAAGCAGAGCTCCTCTCTCATGCAGCTAACATATAAATCTAAGATTACTGAATATGCATCCACTAGTCCTTTGATCCTTTCCCCCCCAAAGGCTGCTCTTGTCTTAAATGTGAACAGGTCCATGAGTCCAAAAGGGCACATGGGCTTAGAACACGTGCTGACCCACTCTCTGAACTGGTTCATTTTTCCCCTCGGATTACAGTATTAATCATGGTTCTGAACTCAAAATAACTTTCATCAAAGAGCTTTTGTTTAAAACTGTCTGTTTATAAAGATTAGAGATTAGTTACACTGTATATAGCATGCTCAATATCTTTAATGAGGATAAAATCACAACATCATCTGGTTTAATCAACCTGTAGTATTTGGTCTCCTTTTGAAAATGTCTTTTTATAAAATTCATTATAGGTTAGTTGAATTAACAAAGGTATTTCAATCTCATAGATTATCCTCATCAATCTGATTTTACCCCAGATACAAATCCTGTTTGTATGAAGATATTTCAAAAAAAAGAAAAATCAGGAATTTGCTGTCTCTATGGAGGCAGATCTAAGGATAAAACTTTTTTTTTAATCTATTAAACTTCTTAAGGGAGAGTGTTGAAAGAAAGATTTTCTTTCTTTCTGCAAAGCGAATAAGTGGAACCCAATTACTAACTTTTAATCACTTGAAGATCAACTGACTGTTTAATCTGTGGTAAGCCAATGGTTTCAGGGGCTGCCTTTTAATGTAAAGGGCACCTCCTGGAAGCATGCAGCCATATGTGGTAGCATGCAAACTTCCCAAAGATTACTACATCACATACTTATAAGCCATGAAGAGAGAGAGAGCTGAATATTAAACACTGTGTGGTTATCTTAGACCTTCCAAAAGGTTGATTGGAATGGTGATCTGCACAGCAGTTTGATTAAGTGGATTATGAGGATCTTTACTACTCCTACTGTTTTCGAACATAATCTTTGTCTCTGTGGTACTGGATCACCTCCAGCCACTTGTCACTGTCAAAATCTAATCTGCTTTTACAGCTATTCTTCCTCTAGCATACACACACAAAAGAAGTGTGGTTTCTTTCCAGTGTTAAAACGATGTTTATTAGAAATCAGTTACTTGATCAAGTGACTGTTGTCCAAGTGACCAAATTCAAAGGTGAATATTTTATTTTGTCACGAGTGCAGTGCACCTTCTTTTATATTTCACTTCCCAGATCCTACTATTTACCTGTTCAATTTACATATTTGAACACATAGATGTGCTCTTCCTAAAACAAATCTGCTGGATCTGATGGCATAAGAGCATTTAATGTAAACACTGACTAGAAGGTTTGAAGCTTAAAATTGAGTTCAGTCAGCGGCTCTATAGAACTTTCCGTTAATAGTCAGTTTTCAGATTCCTCATCTGCAAAATAACATATTATACTTTAGCTATAAAAGCAACAATTCAAGTAGAAAAGTATATTTCTTTTCGTATTGCAAAAAGAAATGTTCATGTGTCCCATAACTTAAAAAAAAAGAGAAAAATGACATAGGGTTTAATATTTTTTTTTAAATGGAAGTCTAAGAAGTTAGTTACTCACCACCATTTAAGCAATTTTCTTAAAAATTGAGAGCACATTTTCTTTTTCGACTTTACATAGTATCGGTTCAGTTCGCTACATGTATAACGGTGTGTAACTCAACCTTCCTGGTCGCTGAAGTATCACAGATTTAAAAGACAAGATCAGAACAACCTGAAATTTCTGTTTGACTAAGTGCATAGAAAAAAACTATACATCAGTTATAAACGGAATCTGTAGTTTTAAGCAGAATTAGGCCATAAAAAAGCTTCACTGTAATTTAAATTTAGGCCATGGTTCCTAATCCTATTCATAGAACCATGTTCAGACTTTGAAGACGTTTACCTTTAAGGGTGATAACACATTACAGATACATTAAATTGGTTTAGATTTTAAAAAAAAGGAATCGTAAGAATATCCCAGTTATGTTCAAGGCCTAAACTCAGTGGAGATTATGTGGCAATACTTGAAAGATGATAACCAACGGAAACTCTCCATCCATCTGACTAAATTTGAGCTGTTTGCAAAGAAGAATTGACAACTAATTTGGTCTCTAGATCTTCAAAGAATATACTGCACTGTGGTTGCAACATAAAAAATGTGTAAAACTTCAGGTTCCCATTATTCTTTGTGTTTTTTTCTCTCTCCCCTCTGGCAGGAGAATGGGGTCCACCAATCCTTCTGCCATAGCTTCTTTCGGTCTGTAGCTAGTCTCATTTACAAGGCCCAAGTTCCCTACTGACACTTTCCTAATGGAAATAAAAGCAATGCAAAAAGTTGCCCAATTATTCATTGTTCTTAAAGCATTCCCATAAAACGTGTATTTGTTAATTCCAAATTGTGTATTTCCAGATTTACTTTTACAATTGTGTCTTTGCTTCTTAGTGTGTACCACCTTATCGCCAGAACAATTTTCTTGTACATGTAAAACAATTGCTTGACAATAAATCCTTCTCTGACTAGTTTTCTTATACATTTGTTACCCGTGCCAGTAGCAGCATTTGTTGAACTTATCCAGAGTCTCTCTCATATTTGAACTGAGACCAGGAAAGTGTTGTTTACTTTATTTGTGGAGCCTGTTGGTTTTGGAGAGCAAATGCCAATATGCTCCACCAAATCAGATGAATTTTTAATTCCAGATTGATAGGTTTTTGAGCACCATTGTCTTTGCCAAAGTCAATAATTTATCTCAAACGATTTAGGCCACAGATCGTTTATATGATGCAACAAGGACAAGTTCTTTGTGCATTATCTTGTATTTATGCTGAAGGAAGATTGTCTGGGATGTAGCATTAAACTGTTACTGTACAGCTGATCCCCATCAGATCACATCCATCATCAGATCGATTACAATTTATAAATAATTACAGTTTTCTCTATAGTTTGAAATCCAGAATGAAATTGAAGTCATCAGAAAATCTTTTTTCAATGATATCTGTGTAAGTTCTCAGTCATCCGGGTCATAGCAACCACAAAACAGGCTTTAATTGAAAGGCAATGTCACTATTGCTCAGTTTTGTTTTTCTGAAGATGCTTCGACACCTTTCCAGGAGTCTTTGTCAATCTGTAGTTGGAACACTGATGTATTTAAGCAGCATGGAGGTCCATCCTCCTAAGCACACTCCATGTCTGAAGCAAATCAAATAGCCACCCTTGGAGCGTGCAGGTGATGCAGTGGTAGGCGTGCATAACCCATGTACAGAGGCCCTAGTCCTAGACGCGGGCGACCCGCATCGAATGTCTCTCTCCTCTTTTGTACCTCCTTTCCTGTCAGCCTACTGTCTGAAAAAACAAGCCACTAGTGCCCTAAAACCTCAAGAAAAAAAAATAGCCACCCTTGATTCTTCTGGATTGTTGGAGTCTTTTGTTGTGCATGGGCTGTGCTTGGCTTTTTGAATCACGATAAGTGTGCTTTTGTAATTTCTTTGGCCCGAGTTTCATTACTGAATTGTAAATGCTTGAGGGCTGGTACCTCAATCCTTCTCCTCTGTTCAGTAGGATTTTCTCTTTTATAAAAGATGGAACACTTCAATCCTCTTTCAAACCATTTCTTCTTTTGTCCAAAGTCTTCAAAGGTGTGTCATTTATCCGTGAGGTGCAAGTGTACAGTTGAATCTTGAGCTAGTAACTCTGGGCAAAAAGTTATGTAAGAAGTTCTACATGGGTTCCAGTGTCATTCTCCACCCTTCCCTCAACCTTTAACTCCCTTGTTCTTTTTTAAATATCTTTCTGTGTTCTTCATTCATGCTCATCCTGTTCTTTTCCATTTCCGTGGTAAGTTGAATTGAGCTCTCTACGTGTGGTTCCCCAACTATTCCTTTACATGAGTCAGGTTGGAATTAATGCTTGTACAGATACATTTTACTTGAACATTTGTTCATTATTTGTGTGTTATGATAGTTTCATTTTCAGTAAGAGCCACACGAAATATAATGGATTGGTTTATTTTTTACATAACACTGTTTCAGAAAAACTGTACATATAATGCATATCTTTACATACACGCACACGCATTGTTCATTTTAACAAGAGTTGCTCTGACAACTGACTCTAGAGTTTAGAAATTTTTAATTCTGTTACATTCCAGTAATATCCCTTTGGTTACTCAGACCATCCTCTGGGCATCCTCATGGCCTGTTTCAGTTAGTGAATTCTTGTCAGTGAGCAACGACCACAAACAACACCAGACAAGCATGCACATTCACACAGCCTCAGGAACAAGAGAAATTTATCATGACACAGGAAATCAAGTAACTAAATGCTGAAAATGCATTTTCAGTCAACAGTTTCCAGCACTGTATTTTTTTATGCTGTTGGCAATAAAGCCATAAAAGATGTTGATGTTATGTTATCATTATTCATAAAAGCAATTTATGACATAAAGGTCATGTTGCCATATTTAATTAGTGACATACTCAGATGAAGAATCCCATTTCTTTTGCACGGATGTTCTATAACAGTATCAGGCTGTTTCAAGCACTTGTGGCTCATGCCGAAAAGATTTCAGCTGTCAAATAAAAAAAATGCTATTGTGGGACAATTAGGGAGCCACTGAGGGTGGAAGAATTAATCTGTAGAGAACTTTTTGCACTTTGTCATGTTTGAAACTGGATTTTAATAACATGGTTGTAGGTCTGCACAGGGCACTTTGTATTATTGTCTTGTTTGGAAACACTACAGGAAATACAGGCACATCAACACTTGACTATTCATGTCACTCTTCTGATGTCAGAGAATTCAATTATGCTTTGAAGGCTTATTTTAATTTCATCTTTGCAAAGGTGCGTTGCAAATAATTTGATCAGTGTTGCACCCTTCGCTGTCTTCCACACTGAGCAGGTGTTGTCATGCTGTTAAATAATCCTTTAATGTCACCCCCAAAACACACACGCACGCACACCCACACACACACACACACACACAAATACAAGCAAAATCTTCCCCTCACTCTTCTCTCTCTCACACAAACTCAACACAAGTACAATATACATGCACTGTTTTGGATTTAAAAAATAGGACATGAAAAGCAATCCTTCACAGGTGACTTGTGATTAATTTGCCATGTACTGTGTATTATTATATCTTTATTTTATAAAGCACAGAGTTAAAAGGTTTCTTTTTTAAAACTATGTGGCCTGCTCCCTAATGCGTACAATACTGAGCTAAAGTATTTATGTATTTCAAAATTTTCAACTAATGGTTATTAGTCAAAATGTTAATTTACTATATTTTACTGGGACTTTATATAATAGAACCAAAAAAAGAAAGAGGTGGTGAATTGAAAAGTTAGCTTATTTAGTTAATTTTTTCTCAAATTAAAATTTGACACTGGGATTTACCGTTGTCATTAGCCTTTTAAATCTGACACCTTAAAAAACAAATTTCTGGGTCACCTTACCGGTAAATTATAACAATTTCACATTAACACTCAATCTGAATACAGTGTAACTGATAAAAATGTAATGCAATCCTCAACATCTTAAAGTGATATGAATATCAAATATGTCTTCTCAGCCTCCTTTTCCTCTAATATCTTAGAGGAAAGGAGATGGCTTTACTTTACTGTTTTTGAGTCACCTAGTTACTAAATACTTGTATTTGAACCTGTTCAATCTGATACCTTCAATAATTTGAAAATCATAAAAACAATCCAGTAGAATCAATAACATTGAGAAGACCACACTATCAAATATTTGTATTCAGCCCACTTAAAAAAATTACCCTTTATGAAATGTAGAAAAGCAAATTTATCTTAGAAGTCACTGGAAGAGTAAATATTTAAATTCATCCAATTTATGTATAAATCAAAATAAAATCAACAGAGACATTTTGGCAAGACTTAAGAAATTCTGCTCCCTCCAATTTGGTTGAGCTTGAGGAAATAGGTAAACATCACTGGGTAAAAACTCAAGTTCCTAAATGTACAAAGTTGGTAAAAGCAAAAGGCTTCAAGCAAATAGATTATTTGTATTATTAGTAAAGAGCAACAAACGAAAACCATGAATCCATTTGTTCTAAGCCCATTTGGGCTGGGCACATGCTTGACACTTAAAAGTAAATTAATTATAACAAATAATAGCATTGGCTGCAAACAAAACTGCTATTAATCTGCTTATTGGAGAAAGTTCAGTGGATTTACAATTGCTTTTGCTATTCATTTAATAAAAATAAACCAAGGTTCATTCTTAATTCAAAATTGTTTTGGTTTCTTCAAAGCTGTAGTACAAACATATTAGTAGCTTTAGCTTTTTCTGAAACAGATTGTTTTGCAGCATCTTTAACCAGTTGTTCTTGTTGACTAAATATCGGAGTAGTCACTGTTCACTTCTTTTATTTTTTTATAAAATAAGGACTAAGAATGCACAGTTAGCCCAGCAAGCTCAAATCTAAGATTCCTAAGTACCAAAAAACAAAGTAACACAAAAAAGGTGTTTTTTTTGGTTCTGATTTTGCTTTTGTTTTTTTTTTACAAAATCCAAAAAGTGTGGCAGGCATTTGTATTCACCATCAATATTTCTGAGAAACATGCTTTTGAAGCAATTTTAACAAACTGAACTTTGGGATTCCGCTATTTAACCAGCCAGACTGACTTAGATGGTGTGTAAGTCAGTCTAATACAGCTCAATACTCTGTTGTTTATATTGTTTAAATTTCAACTGTTTACATTGTCTAAATTTCAACAACTAATTGCTATTATAGAGGCTGTTTTGGCATCACTTTTGTAGTTATCTGATTCGTTCTAATCCTTTAGAGTCAGGCTGTTCCTGTTCCTTTCCAGACTGATATGCTGTGTCCACAGTGTGGGCAGATCTGGCTAGACAGGCTTGTTTCTACCTTCGTTTAATATTGCTTTATGGAAAAAAAAATGTCCTGGTTTCTTTTGATCAACACTTAATCAAAAGGATGAAAATCGTAGGGCTCATTTTGTTTTCTCACATCCTGCATGTATTTCAAAGATAAGAATAAAGTTAGTTTTTTTATTATGATCACTAATAAAAACAGAAGAAATATTCAAATAAAATATTCAGGGATAATTCATAATTTTGTTTATTTTCAGAATATTTAGTGTAATCACACTTTTACAGTGTTAGATTGAAAAGCTTTTATTGGCATTATTGCATTAAAACCTAGCAAAGATAGTAATTTTTTAAGCTATTATGTAGCTCAAGCTGGTGCAACACCTAGAGAAATGTGTTTTTGTTGAAAGAAAGACATGGAAAATATTTCTAGTTATTTTGACTATTGATTAACAAAACTAAACTATTCTTGTTACAACAGTTTTCACCATTATATTCGCCTAAATCTTTTTGATCACCTCATAAGGACTTGCAAATACAAATTACACAGAGAACCTCCAAAACTGCCAAATACTGCTATGACAATTCAGAACCTTGTTTTAAATAAAAATAACTGAAACATTGAAAGGAAAAAGAGAAAACCTTTTTTGTAACAATTCAAGAAAACATTTATATTTCAATTGAAATAGAGGAACAATAAAAAATATTATAAATATTCAAAAAAAGGTCTATGTTTTACACACAGTACAGATGTCATGAAATAATGTATTTTTTTGCAGCTAAAATACATTATGTGACGTAAAAGATGATGGACAACCGTATGGCTCCTAGTGACGGATAGGAACTAAATGAAGTGCCTATGATAAGTCAACTGCCAATAGGAAGTATATTGCGTCCGCTCCGTCCTTATGGCCAGAAGTATTAGATTACCACTTGTCCCGGTGACCGCTGATGCACTTCTGTTTTGGCTTAAGTATCCTTGCCGAATAACATCATTCAGAAGAAGCCAAAGTTTACCGCGCAGAAGACGTATTTAATGAGAATTTGTGAGATTTGCTGCGCATCAGTCTCACTGTGAGCTCAGATTGGTAATTGTGCACTGATGGTGGTGTCATATTATAGCAGCTTTTTCTGGTACTGCGAATATTTGCTTGGAACTTCAATGGCTCTCCAGTAACAATGGTCTTCTTACCACTCTTCTTCAAAAACCACACAGTTTTGCATTACTTTGTGTTTAGTCTAATTTGAGACCCTAATGAATAAATTTAAGTTTAAGGTTGGAATGTGTATGAACGGGGATTTAATGCACCTATGAAACAATGCATTATTAAAGAACAAATTATGTACCCTTTGGAATGTAATTATCAACTAGAACATGTAGCATAAAGGTTATACTTTAAAATAAAGCTTAGAAGTTGTGCTTACTTTATGTGGTAGGAAACAGAATTTCAAACACAGCTTGCAAAACCATTGGGTGATATAAATGATAAAGGCCCAGTAAAATAAGGTCGCTGACAGAAAACATTAGTGGAACAGATATTCAAAGAATTACATCACCTCTCCAAAGGGCACACAGATAGAAAACACAGAGAGAAAAAAAAAGGTAATAATCGTTCCTCTGGTTTATCAATTGCACCTCATGCCTAAGCTCTGCATATAAGCCTCTGCACAAAACTGCAGAGAAAAAAAAAACTTTATTAGACAATTGTCTTGAATGCATCACAAACAAGCAAATGGAGGCAGACCAGGCTTGCTAAATTGGTACATAAAAGTAACTATGGCACTTGCCGTTATATTTAACTTTGACACTTTTTTATTAACTGTAAGGCAGTATTTAAAAACATAAAAAAAGACATTAAGGGAGAGAAGTGTTTTTTTTTATTCCTCCCCTCAGCATCATGACATAGTGTATCTACATCTTACCCCTTATATATACATATTTCTTTGGTTTAAATTGATCTCTTATCTGCTTTAAAGTGCATCTAAAACATTTTCCTGCTGTTTTAGTGTGTCAATGTAAAGTAGCAGTATAATTTTCTGAGATTTTTTTTCTTACCTCCGATGCAATTTGCCCATCATTGCTTCTGCTGTCCATATATCCCTGTCATTTCAACAAAAACAGTGTGTTCAAGCTGAGTGTTTTCATCCGTTTGTTTATCAGAAAATTCATTGTTTTTATCCAAACTGCAATTGCCTTACATCCATCCTGCTTTATGAATACCGTGAGTACACCTGTTATAGTATTACTGTAGGGGGATTTCACTTTTTTTTACCCTGTTTAAAAGCATGTAAAATGTTCTGGAAAGCAATTTAAACATCAAGCAAAATGTTTTCATAGCTTACTTTGTCATTCTTTACCATTAGAAGATTACAGTTTTTACATATATTTTAGGACATTTTAGTAATAAAATATAAAAAAAAATCTCAATATATGATGAATGGCACACATAAAATAAATGTTTTAGATGCACTCAGCAGATGCAGTTTAATGAAAAGAAAAGTACTATCCAGCAATAAACTGTTAATTGTGTTTGGGTTACAGAGGCTTAAATATATATACATATAAGTATATTAAAAAACACATTTTGAATACATCTCCAATAACAATAAAACACAGTTAAAAACCACAATGACACTAATTTACAAAATATTCCTTTGAAATGTCTTCAGACTCCCTTATACTGCAGCTTATCAACTGCAAATGTTTGGACAAGTGTAAATAACAACACAATGTTAAATAGGCACCCTGAGATGGGAATACAGATATGAGCTGTATGTTCTTCACAATCCAAGTTGTATGAATCACTCTTCAATAAAGTGGCACAAAACTGCCACTCATTTGTCAAATCTAACCCACAAATGACCTACTCCCTTCACTTTTCCTTTAATAGCTGATCTTTACCCTTATTTTTAAATCCACAGTGAAAGCATTGGAATACTACATCCCTGGAAATATATATATATATATCTTTTAAAAATGAAAAGTCTAAAGTTTTGCATAAGTATATTAGAATTAAGAATAACAACTGAAAGTACAAGAAGTTTCTACATGCATATGATGTAGGAGGCAGAGGAAACCAGTCTACTGTGTATTCTGTTTTTAAGATGTTTGGTTTGTTTGTGTTCCGAATAGATTCCGACTTAGTGGACGAAAACAACTCTAACCCCTTTTGACATCATGCAGATTGAAAACCAGCAGCATAATTTATATCTTTTTTTATAATAAATTAGTGATATGCTGTGACAACTGTAAGTACAGCTGTCCTGAGCTGATGGACTCTGTTATCAATCACACTGACCGCCATGAATCCCTTGAACTGCATCAAACACAGCTTTTTTAGTTGCATAGTGATATGTTGGTGTGCATAAAGAATCATGCCCATGCAGCTGCACTTTGCTATTTGGTGAAACAAAAAAAAAATAGTTATTGCATTTAGATTTACTTAATGCTGACATCAGTAAACAGGCCTCTTTAAGGCCTCTTTTTGTCCCTTTATCAGCCTTTTCCAAACATTAAAGTGCTAAAATGATTGCCGTAGTTTCCTTTAAAAATATCCTTTTAGTTGCTTCTATCTTTCAAGGTATTAAACTCTGTATTTGTTACCTGGAAGAAAATCAGATATTTTAAAGCTATGGTTTTTGAGCATTAGTTAAGATTTAGCTAATGGCTAAATGCTTCTACTGCAGAAACCCAGACCATCTAATCTCCACATAATCTGCATAAATAGAATACATGTATAAAAACTGTTTGACTAAATTAGAGTCCTAATCCATTGAGATTTTCATACACAACCATGTTTCAGGTTAAAAAAGAGGGGTTTAAAAATGGTAAAATATTCAGAAAGAAGCAGCTGCTTTGATGAAAGCAATAACTGTGAGACAAAAAGAATACGATAACTCAGTCAGTGACATACAAAGGAAACAGGAGCTGTTACACTTAACTCAATATGTAGCATAATATTTGAATGTCAAAGCTTGAAGCAGATATGCTGTAGCAGCAAAGGGCCTGAACTCCATGCCGTCACTCCTTGACATGAGCAGCATGAAAGCAGAGACTTGGGGTGGGGTATTTTCCTCATAACCAAGCATCACATAAAAGCCAAAGGCTAACTTACTATGACCACCAGTGTACTTATTTCCAGCACGATAATCCACCAAATTACAAGGTTCAGTGAATCTTAAATGGGTTTCTTAAACATGATAATGAATATAATATATTCCAATTGCCCCCCAAAGTCACCAGATTTTGATTCAACAAATTAACATTTGGAATTTGCTGAAATTATGAAATTGTATTATTGATGTCCAATAATACTATTTATCACAGTGGTGAGCTGGATACGCTTATATATAGTATTATATCTATTTTTAATAGTATGATCTATTAAAAATGCTTAACAATATTAATCTCTCAATTTCAGTTTAAGGGTATTAAATATTACATTAAAAACCTGTGCTTAAGATGTTTAACCAAGTTTTAATACAAATCTTTTTTGCTTGTTGCTTTTTACAAAATTACGCCTTATATTGTAAATAGCATTAAACTAGGATAATATATAAGTAACAGGACCCCATGTGGCAAGGTGCACACTACAGAAGGCCCAGGCGAGATTTAATCCCCACACTCCCACTTCGACCAGTCAGCCAAAGGGATATCCCTCTACAGTGTGCACCTTGCCGCATATAGTAAGTAAGTCGAGAAGCTGCATGTTAGGCTGAAATTGCAACAATAGAACCAGTAAGGTTTCCTCTACATGCCACATCAAATGCAAATGATAAAAAAGAAAAATCACAGCACCTGTAAGGTGACTTGATTCTGTTTCTAACTTGAGAAAAAAGTTTATGAACATCCTGATTAATGTACTAAGATTCTTTTTACTAAGATCGTTTTTCCTGTTCTTTTTAGTGCAAAAAAGATCAAACGAGGCAGTATAAGGTTTGTGTATACTACTGCAGCATTTAGGCTGAGTGTGTAAATCTAACTACGTAACTGCCACCATGAAAAACTCAGATATCAAAATGACAGACTTTTCTATCTGTCATTGTATCAACTCTGTCATTAAAAAAGCTCCTCCTACAGCTTTCAGGTGAGGCGAGTTTAATTATTTGAGGCGTTTGAAGTTACTAAAAGGAGGTGCAGGTTTACTAGTGGTGCTTACTCAGTTTCGTGGAACAAGTCTGAAGCAGCAGAAGTTAAAGGATATCACATACTCAGTGTTATCTTAAAGTACCATTCAGTTTATAAGAGTAATAATGAAATAATGAAACTGCAATGCTTGGCTTGTCACTCTATGGAGTAAAATTGGTCTGAAATAGCAACACACAGATATTCATGACATGTTGAGCTAATTCTAAAAGCACTTCAGACACTTTCAAAAGCTTTTACATATGTGTGTTTATGGTTGTATAAATCTCTGCTGTAAGTTGGAAAACAAAGCCATGTTTTCCAGTTTCATTGCTTTCTTCTTACTCTTTAGCTGCACAACTTCTTGATGTCACATAAAAACAGGAATTACCACAACAGGATCAAGAATCTAAGGTTCATTCCTTGTTAGCACGATCTCTGACTGACTCATTATTGTTGAGCGGCGGTGGTGGTGACTGCTTGCTCCTCATGCTCCTGCCGTCAGTGGCTGCCCGCGATGTCTCTGTCACAAACAGCCGGGTCACCCAGACAGAGGTGACGATGCGTTTGTACTCATTCCTGAAATTCCTGTTGAGCAGACCATAGATGATGGCATTCAGGCAGCTGTTGAAGTAGGCCATGAAGTAGCTTACAACAAAAAGCCACTCTGGGATGTGTGGAGCCACACGAGTTGGATCAATCGCTACTGCTAGACCTATCAGGTTGAGTGGAGCCCAACAAATGGCAAACAGGACAAATACCACAAACATGGTGATAAAATTTCGCAAGTCACTGGGTCTGAGTCGAGGGCTATCTTCAGTCTTCACTTTGCGTCGCACCTGAAATTGATAAAAAGAGAAATCAGAAAAACACATGAAAAGACTACATTGCATATCACTGATGACAAATTGAATAGACTTTTAAAAATATCCAGCTTTTAAAAAGGTCTGCAGTATCAAATCTTATTTTTTTTTTTTTAGAAAATCTAAAAAAGAACATTGAAAAGTATTTTATTGGGATTTTTTGTGGTCCACCAACAGAAAGTGGTGCCAAAGGATATGATACAGCTGGTCAGCTACTCATACTCCAAGCTTTCAACAATTCCTAGAGCCACATATAAGATATTACTGAAACTTCACCAAAATAACATATAACTGGACCGTTTATTGCTAACTTTACAGACATGTTCTTTTTGGAAGGGTATGCTTTGGCCGGGATCGCCAATACAATCTCTTTTGTGATAGAGACACCAAACACCAAAGCAAAATAAGTTAAGTAATCTAATTACAAGTCAATTTTTTTTCCAAAACCAACTAAACAAAAGCAAAAAGGTTATTAATAATTTAAAGTAAGTAAATATTTCTCTGAGGTCAAACAGCCGCCTTAGCCTTTTTCTTTAAAACCAAATTAGCAGCAGAGAATAAAAGAGTGAATATGAAACGTATTTTTGGATCTCATCATGTTACCATCAATCTGTTACTAATACTCACTTGGTATTATTATTTTTGGCCTATATCCAAACAATTGAAAAAAACAAAAAAAAATTAAGTAAACACTCAATCAAAGCAAAATATAAATAAATAAGTAAGTAAATAAATAAACCTAGTGACAGCATGATGCTGGCAGGATACTTTCAAGAAAAGAAATGAAAGCTTATTAAAGTTGATATGAATATATATAATAAAATCTGTCTTAGATTATAAGAGTATTAAAGGTACTGAATAAGAGAACTCTAAAAATACAGCTGTGGCTGCAATTAAATGATTTAGACCAAAGCATATTCATGTACACAATGGCCCTGTCAAAGTCACAACATTTATCCAATTAAGACTTTATGTCAATTCTTGGAAATTAATGTTTATATTCCTGTTGAATTAAGGGGTTAATTACACCAGCCTCTTTTGGTCTGCTTTAAACTGACCAGAACTTTTTCCCTCTTGTGCAGGTGTGAATACACTCAAGTGAACCTTGAGCCTGAGCAAACAACCACACAAAGACTTGTAAGCAGTGGTCTTAGTTCCTGTCCAGCAGAATCTGGTCTGGTTTGTTTCTAATGTTAACATGAACCGGCCTCGATCTGACCCAATTACACTTACTTTTGGGACTATACAAAGCCTCCTAGAAAGGTCTGTAATAATGCTGGCAGTAATGAAGTCTCCGCTTGCAGCTGTAATAAAAATGTCAAAAATGTGCAAAATAGAAATATGAAACCTTTTGTGATTCTTTTTTTGATTTTCACTCTCTGTTACTTTATTCCTTACTGTCCAGTGGAAGCTACGATCCCATTGTTACACATCATAGTTCTCTTCCAAAACCTTCAAAGTGCTTGCTTTGTTCTGGACCAAACAAGCAGACCAAATAACTTTCTTGGTGCAAATCCACATCTGATTGAGTAAAAGCAACTTGTAATAAAATTCACAGATTCACAAAGCTGTTAAAAAAAGAAAAAAGTATTTCAATGCACTGCAGTAACTGTAGAGAAAAGTGGTTTTGTAAACAGATTGTTTTAGTGGTCCGAATACCTATGCAACAGAGTAATCTAGACATTTCAGTATTCTTTACACTTTGTTTTTACATCAATGAAAGCTTTCACAAAAAATCCCAATAACACACACCAAAGTGTTTGGTGACAAAATGTGAAAAAATTAATATTGAATTAGTATTGAAAATGTTAAAATGGTACTGTATCCATATGAGTCATTTTGAGCTTTTGATTCCTAGACTAGTCCCAGTTGGATCTCATTAATCAAATGATATAATTTGTGTGTATTTTGGTAGCTAAAGGAAAACATTTCCATTAATGTCTCTGTAAATAAAAAAACTAAATTGCTACATTACATTTCATACAACAACATTCTTTGTTATATTTTCAATAAAAAAAAAAAGGTTTTGAAACATACCTGAATTACAAGAACCCAAATGCGAAGATAACAGAAGGTAACTACTGCGATGGGAACCAGGAAGTGAACCACTACTACCGCCACAGTGTAGGAACTGCTGACATTCTGGGCAAAGGTACAGGAGTAGACCCGGGGGTCATAGCGCAGTGAACCAACAAAGAAATTTGGGACAATGGCCACGATAGTGAGCACCCAAATTAAGGCAACAAACAGCAAGGTATTGCGGTAGCTGTACAGTCGGCTGTAGGAGAAGGAGTGACAGATATAGCAGTATCTGTTCACTGCAATCCCTGTAATGTTGAAGATGGAGCCAATGACACTGAGACCCATAAGGAAACCACTGACCTGAAAAGAGGAAAAAAATAGGATGTTTTTCTCAAGCTTCATTGAGAGTCTGCTATAAAGGCTTTTGGTTTTTAAGAAAGTAAAGAAATGACTGATGTGGCTTTACCATGCACTGAGTGTTTCCAAGAGCCCAGCCGTCATGGAAGAGAGCATAGAGAACCAGGGGATAGGGGTAGAAGGCTACCACAAGGTCAGCAAATGCCAGACTCACCACGAACACATTACCTGGAGAGAAAAACTTACAACATTGAGGTTATATTTTCCCAAGACAATACAGATAACTCTTTATAATAACTGATTCCGAAAGACATTACACAATTTTCTCTGCAAGAGTTCAATATTTTCCATCTTTTGCCCCGCTTCAATTTATCTAGAAAATTGCACAAGTGGTCAGAATTTATCAGGTAGGAGACCGGCAGACTTTCATCATTGTTTCTGGGTGTTAAAGATAAGCACATCCAACCTCAGTTCAAACCAATTTGCACTGTTTTGTCTTATATCCTGCACTGTCAAAACAGAGTAAATACTAGATGGTTGCATGGGATGTGATTTTCAGCTGGCCTATCTCAGGACGTTCAGCCTTGCGTGATTGTTGGCAGAGGAAGCTGAGATTACAAAAGGTTTGTGGCCTGTGCCCCACAGCAGATTGCCTCGTCCGCAACAAAGTTTTATCAGGACAGGCAGAGTTCGTGTTTTGACAGAGCGAAGGGAAAAGCATGTGGACAATGCACTTAGGGCATCTAGGTCTTTTTTCATCTTGCTGCTACACAGCCTAATCCAAAGAGAATTGTTCACAAAATCCAGCCAGTGCATCAGGGAAATAGCACTTTTTTAAAAAAAACATAAGCCTTTCATAAGCTTTGCAAAGACAACTAGTAAAACCTCTATTTCCCAAATTTAAAATTAATTCCATGAGTTACTTATTTATAAGTCAAAAAATCTATCAGTGGCCATATGACATTTAATCAGATTTACACAGTTGTGCACTATAGTAATGACATTCCACACCCTGCTGACACACTCGTATCACCGCCAATGCTGGCAGCTTCATCTACCTGTGTGTTTGTCCTCTTCTTTTTGTTTGTTGGGGGAGGACATATTATAGCAGCGCACAGGGCAAGATAAACAACCTGATCAAAAAGCATACTGTATCATTGGCTCACCTCCATGATCTTTAGAGGTTATGCTAGGAATGAACCTGAAATAAAACAACACTGCCTTCTTGATGATTTCAACACAGCTGCTTATCCAAATATATAAAAGAAAGTGATTATTAAAAAAGATTATGTCAATATTAATCTTTTTAAAAGTATTCTAAAATGTTCACAGTGATAAATTCATACAAACACTGAGCATTTATTTAAGCTTTATAACTAGAAGATTGTATCTGAACTTTTTTCAAGACCAGGAAGGTATGTTTTATAAGTAAGAATACAGAAAATAAGGATGTACTAATCATTAAACTGTAATAATTTTTCAAAATCATATAGGAACTTTTGATCAAGCTCAGATATTAATATTTTTTTTTGTAATTGCATTTATTGTAATTTATGTGGTTGTATTGTATTGATGTAATTGCATTTTTTGTTGATTGAATCTGGGTTTTGCTTGGAAACAAGCCTTTTTCATGATGTTCCAAGTGAGTAAGATAGAGCTAGTATTGGCTCCCTCTCTGTATACTCGAGTACACAGTGTACAGATGAGATTAACAGTTTTTTAAAGTGAGTTGGATCTGTTCTATTTGAAGAACTGATCAATTCAGAATAAATAAGAATACATATGTACAGTTAACAATTGGTTTTACAGCTATTCAAGTCTGAAATTGCATCCATAGGATGTTATATCGTCTTTGGTCCATGCTAGATTTTGTCTAGTATGCATAGCCTTGTTCTGCATACAGTAAACTCAAGCCAATACAATGTTCCATCAGTCAACTAGCAAGAGGTGAGTTAACCACAGACCAGTAAGTTGTCCTTCACAGAGCCAACACACCAAACTGAGAACCATGCACACACACTGATGTAAGGACATGTTTTTCTCTGTCAAATAGAAATTATCCTCAGCTGTAAAAGATTCCTTAAAAGGTTTTCAACATTTTGCGGGAATAACATCAAGTTAAAACATGTTAAAGTAAGAAGTCCCAAATACTTATAAAGCAAAGTCAAAATTTGAAGCAATGAAGAAAAAAATTTAGAAGGCCAAGCATAATGGCCACAACAGCTAAACACAAACAATAATGTAATAATAGGAGTTAATGCCCACTAAAAAACTCATATATTAAAAAAAAAGATATTCTCTGATGTAAGAGAGACATGAATTTGTAAAAAGGCAAATTTTCCAAGATTAAAGATATAAACCTGAGATATTAAAGCTAAGATATTCTCTAAAGGTGTTAGTTTTGAAATCTACAAAAATAGTTAATATTTTTGATAAAACATGCCAGAGGTCCCCTAACTGTAAATACTAGGCCTGGACTCTTTTTCTGTAGCACTGTGAGGTGCAAGCTCACAATGAGCACCCCAAAGAACTCTTTGAATACATGTTTGTGACCGTGAAGAAGAAAATACTTCATGACCGCACCAAGACTGTCCTTCTGATACCTGAAAAGAGCCCAGATGTACCACCAACATTTTGGAAGATATTCATCTATATAAACTTTAGAGCAGAGGTTTCAAATGTTGGGGTCTTGATCCTGAAGGTGTAGGAGATGTATTGCAGGATGAGGTAATGAAAGATTTCTGCACTTCCTCTTGGTGGAGCTAATCTCAGGCCGGAATCACTTCTAAACCTTCCAAGACTTAACAGGTTAAATCTTTGTCTTCAGCACCTCAACTTGTTTTTTTAGCATCTTAGACGTTCCCCTTGAGGGTTTTTCAAATATTTTACAGTAAATTCTTGAACTTAAGATGTCAGAGACTATCCCAGTTTCAACATCCTAAATTCATGCCTCTAGTAATAGAAAATCATATTGTTTTCTTACAAATTTACCACATTTCAAGATCAGAGAAAATACAGATTTTTTTAATACAAATTTGGTAACATTTTAATATAAATAACATTTCCTGATGAAAACTTAAGACTCTGAAACAAATCATTCATTTTTTTTTCTTGCCTCCAGTGCCCCTAAAACAATGTTGTACAAATCTAAAAATAGAAAGAACATTCATATTTACTGCAATTAATATCTTTTATCCTAACACAAGTGACTAGAAAAATAAATGATACTCTGATAGTCTAAGTTTAGGTCCAATAAAACCCTTATGAACTGTTTAATTGTAAAATGTCCATCTACTTTTTCTCTCATATAACAAAATTGTTTCACATTTATGAAGCAATAATGATACATTTCCTCTCATGTTATAGACAAAGGCAAAAAAAATTCCTCACGGGGCACTTCTAATACATGTTGTTTGTTTTCAGCATCATATAATGTTTACTTAGGTTGTCTAGTTCACTGCTGACTCCCTACAGCTGATGGCAGTAAATATCTTTTAAGAACTGATGGCATTTGAGTTATAAGCAAAGACATGCCTGCTAGTACAGCAGAAATATAGTTTTTGTTATGCTTAACCCTTATTTATTATCCTAATTATGGTGATATTTGATTTCCACAGACATTTGCATTGAGTTAGTGGCAGCTAACTGCAGCATATTTTGAATATACAGCTAATCTAGTGATAGCTATGCAATTATAGACTGTAATGTGTAGTTGTGAATGTGTGTATGCCAGTTTTCATGTTTAATTTATTTACTCTTCTTTTTGTATTAACAGTTTCTGCTGTTTTGTTTTTTAATAATGATATTAATTAGCATTCTTCATAATTAATTACATTTTCAACACTCACACTTTAGGGCAATTTAGACCCATCAATCGAACTATCATGCATGTTAGGACAGCAGGGGGTAGATGGGAGTGCCTGGAAAAAACCCACACCTACTTGGCGAAAACAGGCAAAAAAAGAGAAAATAAAACAACTATATTCTAAAACCAATATATTTAACCAGCTGGTGGCATCTCATCTTCATTTGTGTATGCTGTTTTATGTAAAATTTAATATGGTTCTGTTTTTCCCTGTTTGTTTTGGATTATATACTAGTTATTAAAAATAAACATTCATTGTTCCTTGCTTCTCATATGCTGTATAACTGCATTTAAATTTCCTCATTCCCATTTTTGAATCTTTGAATCAAAGACAGTTTGAATGAACTGTCTTTGTGAAGTGCCATGAGATGACATGTGTTGTGATTTGGCGCTATATAAATAAACTGAATTGAATTGAATTGTTTATTTAGTAAGTTAGTATTCAAGCCACTGCACACGAGCTGTCGGTTCTCCAAAAGGATGCAATGCCTTATTTGATGTTTTATTTTAGGCTTGTTATTTTGTCAGAGGCAACAAACAACTACCAGATGTAACAGAGCTCACCTTGTGTTTCACCTGCCAGTTCATGAAAAGCTCATTTGCTGGGCAGCAGTTGTTCTCCAGAGGTGCAACTGATATCTCCAAGCATCAGACTATAATAATAATGTTGGAGGATGGGTTACTGTAGTGTGTTGCATTTAAGGATAAACTCTTTGGGAGATTGCATGATCTTATATTGGTATAATCATCTAAGCATGTCAAAATTGCATGAAGTACACAAGAAAATTTATTCATAGTAATGTTGTACCACACTGCTTGTTTTTCTAATTGAAAAACGCGTAAATGAACTGTCAGCCAAAACATGTCAGGGTGTTCTGTGAACCTTAGAAGGAGGTATCACATCATTGCCTCCTGTAAAATGCTTTCAGTGGATACGATATATACCTTACATCCTCCTCCTCTCCATAAGCCTTTATTGTGCAGAATCTTGTTGGATGTTATTATGGTAGTTATACATAAATGACCTGCATGTAAATTAACAATGTCATGGGTTAAAGAACATAATTTCTGTGTTGTTAATTTAATAGACTACTATACAAATTATTTTTTTAGCTGATCTTAAGATATCTGATAAAAATTAAATGTTTTATTTATCTCCATTTTAAATTGCAGAGATTTTTAAGATGATGCAGTTTCTATAAACATCATACAAATTGTTCTGAATTTGCTTTGAGATGTTTATTTGTTAGGTAATATTTACCTTATCCAAAAATATATAAAAATAATAAAAATATGTGTTGCTTTCCTAGAGTATAGAAAAAATTTGTGTCCATTGTTGTTGCAAGTAAAGAACAGGTTCGTAAATGAAAATTTTGATAAAAGGAATCCTAAAGAAAAACTTCAAAATAAAATTAATGAAAAAAAAAATACCATAAAAATGTATGATTAAAAATACTTGAAAAAACATTATCTGAGAAAATAGCAAAGTTACTCTTAAAACCTTTTTTGATTACCTTTTTCAGAGTTTCATTTCTGGATTTGATGTTCTTTTAATTTCATTTTAACAAATTTGCTTTTTTTTTTTTCTTTTTTGTTTTTTGCTTGCAACAGTAATTGAAAAAAGTCTTACCATACCTGCATTGATTAAAACCAATACAAAGCAACTATAATTATTACAAAGAAGTCTTTATGAGTGTCATCTATCTTTAGAAGCTTCTATCTATAAGTGTTTAGAAATGTGTAACAATAGACAATCCCATATCGTTGAAGTGCTTCATATTTATTTCAGTATTTAAAATAAGCCCCATTACACTATTATGTTGATTATAGTGCCTAATCTTTTCACTGTTGTTAAGGAAAGCCAGGTTCTAAACATATTTCTATTTTAATCTTACACAGTGCTTCAATTACCAAGCAATAACCATCTGACTTTTAAAACATATACAGTTCTAGCACAGTTCTTCCTTTTATAGTGCTTGCTCTCCCTCTATCTGTCTCTTCACTGCTTCTCTTACTGCTTGGCCCAAAGATGAGCTTGGTTTCACTCAACC